>JBBPDB010113743.1:0-19343 GCA_037974465.1 Brachypetersius altus
TCTGTCTCGCTCTCTCGCTCTCTCTCTCTCTGTCTCTCTCTCTCTATCTTTGTCCCCCCCCCCTCTCTCTTTCTCTCTTTCTCTCTTTCTCTATTTCTCTATTTCTCTATTCCAGGGTTTGTGTGTGTGTGTGTGTGTGTGTGTGTCTGTATGACTCTGTCTCTCAGATGCTGCTTTGACAGGCTGCCACAGACCATGTCTCTGAAATAAGGCTGTGTGTGTGAAGGAGCTCTGGTTTCTGCAATTTTTCCCCTGCCTTTCTTTTTCCATATTTTTCAATGCCCTCCTTTGAAAAATTGAAATGCATGTTATAGTTGATAGGAGCCAATAATTTTAGGATCAGTGTTGTTGAATAATTATTTTTTTTTAGGTCACTTCCTTTTTGTTTTAGTTTTATATAACTTTATTATTGACTAACACATTCTAATTGTGGACTGGTCTGTTTTGTGTGTGTGTTTGACTATTTGTGTGTGATGGTTGGAGTGTAGTTACTCTGTAGTGATAAAGAGTGACCACACACACACACACACACACACACATACGTGTTTTGACTTGATTTACTGAGGTGAGCTCTACTCTCTTTCAGGTGAAGATTTCCAGTGGAGTGCCGCCAGACACACTAAAAAAACAGGTGAGCTCTGATTTTTTGCAGCAGTGTGTGTGTGTGAGGGTAAGTGAGAGTCAGAAACAAAGCTGAAAACTGGGTGTGTGTGGTGTTTTCTCTCTGTCTTGAGTAATTAAGGCTTTCCAAAACAGACATGCCAGGAATTCTTCTGCTCTCCCTCAAATTCCTGCAGCTTTTCCCCCATCTCTTAAAGTGAAGATGTGTGGCTGTGAAAATGTGCAAGTTGCTATTTGTGCAATGTGTGGAGTAGTGTAGGCAACACCGCTGCCCTCCATGTAGCTAATTTGGGATTTGGTTAAATTTACCACTGGGACATGCACACCATGCTTCACCATGCCCTCCTTTGGCAGGACCAAGACTCTTAAAATGAAATTGGCTTACAGCGATAATAGGGATGGATAAAGATTCTCAAATACAGTGTTTCCCGGCGAAGTCGCGGTTCAGAGTTAGCCGATACTTAGAACTAATTATTTGTGGAAACCCCGCAAATTCGTGGAAACTGCCAAAAATCATCCACTTTTTTGTTTTTTTGCTTTTTTTAGTGCCAGTATATAATTTTTCATGCATTTTTGTGATAAATTATTTTGTAACATACATACTAATGTAAATTCAGCTAATTTCTATACAAAATATAACTTTATACATATAAAATATATTGAGAGAACAAAGAAATATCCCGGTACGCAGAGTTGGGAGGTTTAAAAGTAGCCAATCCGAGAGCGTTATTAATTTCTCCTTGCTGCTGATTGGTTGCTGACCTGTGACACATCTTTGGCAGATGCAGTCCAGCATGCCCACATCAGAACAGATTCTTTCAGTCAAATCACTGTATACATATATGTATATTCAACCAAGCCTTTCCTTTAAAAACAACTTTTATTCACTGTCTAAGTAATATCTGTAGCCTAGATTATGTCAGCAAACAGTTTCAGGACAAAGGGGACAGAAAGGCTGAAAGACTGTTCATGGACAGCTTAACAGCTAAACTTTTTTTAAGATTTTTTTCTGTGTGTGAATAATACACACAGTTGGACCAGAAAGTCCGGGTTCGATCCCCAAGACCGCTAGGCACCACACACTGCTCCCCGGGCGCCGTGTTCCTGGCTGCCCCCTGCTTCACTTGGTGAATGGTTTAAATGCAGAGGAAGAATTTTGTGCTGTTCACACTGTGTGCTGTTGTGTGTTCACGTATGACAAATGGTCACTTCACTTCACTCTGGACTGTACTACTTCCTTTTTGCAATCCATATACACACTTTACTGTTCTGCCTTAAACAAACAAATTACAACTCAGCCGCTACTGTAAATAACCCTCCGTTTATTATATACTGCACTTCCATTATAGCTGCTGCTATAATTTGCAGTCATCATTTATCACTTCCTGCCTCTATTCTGCAGTTTTGCATACCTAACGACTCTGCTGCTAGAATAGTGTCATAATATTGTATTGATTTAAAAATTGACTGCTAAATGTTGTCTTGTCCTGTTTTGTTACTCTTTTGGGATTTTTGTCTCCTGCATATTTTGTCTTGTCTTGCACTTGGTGTTCTGTTTTTGTTCATGTGTTGAAGCACAGTCCTGGAAGAGCAGTGATCTGTTTCACTGTGTGTATGGTTGAAATGACAATAAGCCTGCTTGACATTTGACTTGACTTGACTAAATGATTAACATGGAGTGCACTTCTCATCCATGCAAGAGGTACGCTGGTGAACTGTGTCCTTACTGCTGCTGAGAAGCCTTTATAGATAACCTTAGTGTGTATCTGAGCGGTTAAAACACACCTTCACTCTTGAATCAGCAGGGGAGTTAGTTGGGTAAGTGTTATGATTAGGTGTTTAGAGAGTCTAATGTTTTCTCTTGTTCTCTGTGATTTCTTTTATAATGCTTGTTAATGGAGCTGATGATTATTTCTATAGTCAGTTAATCTATTATTCTTATTTAAATTAAGCCACTATTTAAACGTCTTTTTTTTAATGAAACAGTTTTCTGCAGTCTATCAGAATGTCCATATTTGTCTGGAATGCACAGTTCTGCTTGTGGATGTCTGCCATCGTGGAGAGTTCAGATCCAGCACCCCAGTTCCAGTATATAAATGCCTCTGAAAGACTTTATTACATGGATCAACGGTTAGAGCTCCAAGACCAAGTCTGGCCACACCTGTTATAGGGGGTTATTAGTGTTAAGTCCATCTTTTTAAAACAAAACAATAGAGGCCAGATTTCCTCCCTGCACTTCTGTAGTATATCCCAGTCTAACACAGTGACCAAGTGGATGATATGAACCCTGTAGAAACTTAAATAAATGAATGTTATATGATGCCTCACACATCTGTCACAATGTTTGATCATTTGAACGCTAATGAAATGTATAGAGAACGTTTTAAATGAAACAATAGAACTCATGTTGCCCTACAGTCTGTAAGTGACTGATTGAATGAAATCACCATTATAGAGCACATTTTAAAGACATTTGTTTGGTATTTTCATCAGTTTTCATTTTCAGAGAGAAGCGCAACAAGGTCTACATTCTAAGTTCAGGCTACTGATGTCTGTTGTTTCAGAATCAGATGAATGAGTTGTTGGCTGATTATTTTTGCTTGTTTTGTATAATATTGTATAATATTGTTGGTGCTGGGTGTGTATTTGAATTGGTGTGAGGAACAGAACAGGAAGAACTAATATCATTAAGAGTGAAAACACATGAGAGTCCTGTCTTCTTCATGATGAGGACCTTAACTGACCTACCCATTCGTCCATGAAATTAGTTTTTGTCAAAGTACCTATGGACAGGTCAGTCCTCTGCCTCATTGTGTGATAGCCAGTCCTGTTTTCTGTAACTTTTGTCCTCTGTCTTTGTTTCAGTGGGTGGGTGCAAAGCAGCATGAGCTACAGGTGAACTCCATGCAGCTTCTGTATTACCAGGCCCCAATGTCCTCCGCTTTCCTCCTCATGATCGTCCCGTTCTTCGAGCCACTCACTGGAGAGGGGGGCATCTTTGGCCCCTGGTCCATACAGGCTGTGGTGAGTTGAGTGTGTGTGTGAGTGCGCCTCTGTTTAGCTGGGAAGACACACCTCTACCCACTTAGCCACAGGAATTTCCTGAACATACACACACACACACACACACAGTCATAACAGAGGAGCATGTGTTAGAAAGCCCCACAGAAAAAGCAAGGTTTTCATGTATTTTGTGTAACATTATTTATTTCATGTGTGCTTTGTAATAGTGTAACCCAAAGACTTTCTATAGGAAACGATTGATTGTAAAGTGCATATATAGTAGCTAAACTAGAAGACATTGTCTTGTTTTGATCACCACCATGAACACATGGCTGATCACTTGTTTATGTTAAAGTGATGAGTGATATAATTGCCAGTGACTAATTTTTGAATGAGGCAGCCAAACAGAAATAAGGTCATTTTATGTGCATCAGTCTAAAAGGCAAAATATGTGTAGTGTTTTTGGCACAACGATGATTGGTTGCCTCTTCTTCTAGGCGATGGTGTTTCTGTCTGGGGTTATTGCCTTCCTCGTGAATCTGTCCATTTACTGGATCATCGGGAACACGTCTCCAGTCACGTATCCTTCCTTTACAAAGCAGGTCTTGTTTGCCTTCACAGATGTTCTTTGATGTCCAGTAGGTTAGATTTCTTAGCAAAATGCATGAGCTGCATATTTGTTTGGAATGAGAGATATGTTTGGAATGAGAGAGATTTGTTGACTATTTTCCTGGAAAATAATGTGATATGATCATTCTGGGTTGTTACAGATGTATTTAACCTGTACTGAGAGTGGGTCTGTTTGTCTAAAACCCCTCCCTGAGTATTTGGTCAGATTGTGTGTAATGTGAGGACTCACTATTGACACAGTGACAGTTCGGTTAAACATATGTAAACATAAGTAATGTATTCACACCTCTCTACATATATCACCTGAGGGATCAGAACTTGCAACAGATATAAATTCATTCCTACTGCTTTGACCAAGAAATATATGGATTTGAAAAGTTTACGTATAGTGTATCCCATCTTTTGTTTACTTTATATACAACATATTCCTATTATAACCTGCAAATTAACACCCGGTCTTTATTCTAAGCTTTAGAAAAATGGTAAACTGTTTTGTTCTGACCAACAGAGGTTTTCTGCACTTAGTCCTTTCCCTCAGTGGTTTGTAACAGCAGTCTTACCCCTTTGCTGCCCTGTGGTGTTATATTGGTATTTTTTAGTTCTACCACTAGAGGGCGCACGCTGCTCGCATGGATCTGACTGGTGTAGACCAGGTACAAATATAATGTCTATACATGACTGAGAAGGACTACCTCAAATCCTTAATCTTAATAATAATTACTATTATTAATAATATTATTCTGAATAAAGGCAGTAGTAGCAACGACCTATTTTAAGATTGATATATAAAAAAAACCATATTGGTGTGAAATGGCAAAAAAAACAAAAAAGCCCACCAGTTTTGTACTTGACCACATGACTGGGTTTTTGCTCTTTTACTAATAATTGAGGCTTTCGTTTGTTCTATCGTGAGCTGCTGAGCCTCAGAAATGTGTTATCTGAATTCACCTTTAACCCCAAATCCCTCAGCTACAACATGTTTGGACACTTTAAGTTCTGCATCACGCTGCTGGGGGGATATATGCTGTTCCACGACCCGCTATCTGTGCACCAGGGCCTGGGCATCCTCTGCACACTCAGCGGAATCCTCGCGTACACACACTTCAAACTGGCCGAACAGGAGGAGGGCAAGAGCAGGCTGGCTCAGCGCCCGTAGTCTGTCTGCCTGTGGTAATGCAGCTCTAACCAGGGCTGTCCAGGAGTTTCGGCCGTGTCTGATGGACACCAGAGACAGAATAATGGACTGCTACTTAAACCTTGGACCGTTTAGCTGCTGCAGTTTTAAAACAAAAGTTTACAAGCAAGGTATGATTCAAATACAAATGAAGACTTGGGGGTGCTGGAGTCTTATCTAAGGTGAAAGGCGGAGAAACACCCTGGACAGGTCACCAGCCCATCACAAGGCAGACACGCACACAAACACATTCATAGTCACACTGAGGGATCATTTCTCATCTATACTTCAATTGAGGTACATGAGAGCACATTATAACATGCAAACTCCACACAGAAAGGCCTTAAGGGGGGGTGCTGGCCACAGTGCCAGCCCGTGTATTAGTCACATATAAGAGATGTGAAATGTGCTGAAAAGATTTGCCTGTATCTGAACAAAACCTGAGTTGTGACTTGTTTACTCTGTCCGAATGTTTAAACATTGCTTTTTTTCCCACACACTGTTGTCTACAATAAAATATTTTATTGAAGCTATATTTCTGTTTAGCTCTGCAGAACGTCTGCTGAAGTAGGCAGGCATCTGTTCAGTCTCATTAAATGTGTTTATGAAGCTCTGGGTCCTTACGCCTATTTACAATGAAGGATTCAGAAAAATATTTAGGTTGTAGATTAAAGCCGACTGAGCAAGTAATCTGTTTTGCTTTGTTTCAACTTGCTATCTGTTGAATGACTTCCATGTTATCTGTAAAAATGTTTTTTCCTATATTTGCCAAAGTCCTTTGGCTATCGTTCAAGCTCTTGACTCGTATGTGTCCTCAGGCTGAGGAGCTACGCCACAAAAGCTTCATCACAGGGACTGAAAGCTGCTCTTGGAGCAGGAGCAAAGACACATCAGCATTTCTAAGTCTGCTAAAAAGAGTTCTGTGGAGCGATATAAATGGATGACTTTCAGTGAATTTGTTCTATAAAGCAGGGCTTTAATAGTCAGATGAGCTGGTCATAAAGATAGCAGAGGTTAGTTTGATACTTTATGATATATTTGGTCAATAAGGTATGGTTCAGACATTTGAAATGTTTTTATGCTGAGCATATTTGAATTTAAATGTTCCCAGTACTTAAACAATGACCAACTACGGGTTTCATTTGAAGAAGTTTTATAATGTTCTGTTTAATTGCATTTATTACAGATTGTTAAAAAAGCTCAGACTGTAAAGAAAAATAAAATTGAGTGAATAAAAAAAAACTTTTTTTTTTTTTACATTGAGTGAATCAGAAGAAAATAAAATCAGAACGAATCATTAATTATTGTTCTGAAGTCTGATGAAGCATATTTTTGTCACAGGCTTTGTCACATAGTAACAAGCTTTTCTTTAGACACCACATTGAGAACCATGGCTTTAAAAGGTCATGTACATGAAATATGTGAGTTTAAATCTGCCTACATTCTATAACAGTTCTAGAGAATCCTGTATTACGTGGAAATCCACTTCAAGAGTTCCTTCTATCTTATAGGTCCATTATACAGGTGTGTACTTACAGACTGGAACCCATCTGTTGCTGCACTTCATCAGTCAGAATCCGAAAACATTATTTATCCCAGAGAAAATGGCTTATGTTACGATTGCACACAGACAATAACAATATATAATAGGAAGTCTAAATAAAATCAAGTAAAACTTCTGCAGAAAATGGTAAATATTTAATACTGTACACTAAAAATACTGGGGCGTTAATAATAAAGATACTGAAATAACTTGTAGATAAAACAGTAAAGTTTAAAATCACTAACATTCGAGATGAGACGCGGATTGTTGTAACATGCCGCTTCAGACTCGCCCCACCTCATTAATCAGTGCTCAGTTTCTGATCACAGGACTGTGGGTGTGCCAATTCGATGCTCAGTATTGGTACTGGTGCCATGCATGATGAACTCACAGGACTGGAATTTGGAAAATCATGTAAATGCTTAACCTTGAGGAACATGTCATAAAGAGAGACACACAGATGAGCAAAAAGATACTCCACTCACTTCATAGTGGGCTTTAACTACAGCCCCCTGAACTGAAAGAGTACATGTTTAACAAAGAACCACAGGGAATTTAGTCTTGTATGCAGAACTTGATGCACATCACTGGTGTAGAAACTTCCTCTATAGAGGAAATGGGGGACAATTTCGGATCCTGAAGGCATTCAGACAAGTGTTTTAACAAGTTGTTTAAAACAGGAAGACAGTATTGGAGTGGTATCAGTTCGGGCAGACATTCAGGGTTTCCATATTGGTATTGGTATCCGACATGAAAAAAGGCACGCTGGTATGAGTGTTACAGTAACAACAGTGTGTTGCCAAAGGGGTTGACCAGCCAAGAGTGGCCAGTGATGAATGATTAGAGGGTGACTAACATCAGTTGGTCTGCAGTCTGTAACTGGACCAGAGGGTAATAGTTAAAAAAAAAAAAAGTAACCAGAGTGAAATCAAAGTGGTTTTAGAGCCAAAAAATACTTGAAATGGGTAACAAGATTAAAAAAATGTTTATTTTTTGTACATCATCTCTGCCGGACTGTGCCTAGACATGTGCCCAGACAAGAATTCATGTTCAAAGCTGAGAGGAGATGAGAAGGTTTAAAAAGGCTTGAAAGAGTTGGAATGACAGGGTGTGTCATATTTGGGTATGAAACATCTACCTGTTTATGTGTGTGTTAATGTGTTGCTGTAATACACTCTCAACCAGGAACAGGCACTTCTTTGTCTCCCAACTTTCTAACCCAAAAATGACAGAAAAAGTCATCCGACTGTGCTTCTTCAACTGCAGTTTACTGTTATTCAAGGTTTTAACACTATAATAATGGGTTAAAGGTAATTAAGGATAAGATATGATTGTATGTCATGACACTAAGGTATGTCAGGCATGCTCAAACTGTCAAGGCTCGTCTAAGCAGCTGGGAAAAGGACGCAATCGTTTTGATTTAATCTTTAGTGTTTGACCCTTTATCTTGGCGTTTCACCAGCATCTTTACTCACCCTGGAATTGAGTCATTATTTCAGCTTTACAAGTCCAAACATGTCGAGCTCAAAGGAACACGTCGCCCTAAAATAAGGCCTGAGACACTAAGGAAAAGGACACAGCGACTTGGGCAGAGTCACACATATATACAGGAAACCCTTATACAGTGAGTATAATGAAAGTAGAACTGCTTCACATTATCAGCTCATTAATATGAATGCTTAGGTATGGAGTCTCTTCCCTGCCCAAAATCCCCAAAGGACATGTTTCCAGCTGTATAAATAGTAATTTAATATTCAGTGGTTTTTTTAAAAAATTATTTATATATTTTTTTCCTACTCTGTTTGTTTTACTATTCTAGCCGTGTATTCACAAGTGTATAAGTGTACAGTCTAGTACTGGGGCAGCTTGCAGTCTGGTGATGAGGGAGTTGCCCTTGTGATCAGAAGGTTGTTGGTTTGAATATCAGCACTGCTAGTGGCAACACTGAGGTACCCTTGAGCAACACACGGATCACTGAGCCCCCCTGTTTGTGGCAGCCCACTGCTTCACTTAGTAAATGGGTAAAATTAGGAGAAAGAATTTCACACTGTGTGGTGTGTTCACATGTGACTATAAGGAGACACTTTCATTTGGGTTCATATTGTTCCTACCTTACATGTGATCTAGATTTGGGGTCATAACACCATGATATTAACTTTTTGTGCTGCGTTGAACAGTAGTTAATCAGCTAAAATCAGCTAATTGATTTTACACTCAGTACGATGCTCATTGTTCACATAGTGTCACACATCCACATTCCCCATATTGTTCAGGTTGTAAATGCCATGAAAAAATTGAAAGACAGATGAATACTTTAATCAGACCCATAAAGTCTCCTCAGGTGTTTGTTTTGATGACTGAGTTCTTTTAGTTGCTAATGTGAGCAAAGTAGGAAAATCATGGTAAAGGAGAATATTTTATTGACGCATAAATCTTTTTCTATTCTACTAAACGAACAGTAAAAAACACTTTTCAATTGAACACTAATATCCTTTTTTTGTTATTGCTTATCATGTGTATGAATGTCCACACTGAACTTACATTAACACTGTGGTTATATTTTGTCATCATTTATTTTTAGTTTTATATATGTGTTCCGTTC
This sequence comes from Brachypetersius altus, assembly GCA_037974465.1. Lineage (NCBI taxonomy): Eukaryota > Metazoa > Chordata > Actinopteri > Characiformes > Alestidae > Brachypetersius > Brachypetersius altus. The sequence continues at coordinate 9,574 of JBBPDB010113743.1, forward strand.
TTTTAACAGCTTTGACCTCTCTTTTTTTTAAAATTAAATATTATGACTGCGCAGACACAGATATAAGAACAATATAAAATATAAAGTCTAAATAAATCCAATAAAACTCTGCTGAAAAAAATCTATATGAAATATGGTACTGTATATTACTATTATTTCCTCGTATGGTGCACGTGAGAAAGCTCCGTTATTTTTCAAATTTTAAATGTTAACTGTCTCCAGCAGGGGCGCTGTTTGGGCCGCGGGCTGGAGGGAGAGTGCTGAGGAGTAGGTGAGACCGATTATGGTTTAAAATTGTAAGTTTAATTTTCTGCGTTATGGAAACAGCATACGTCCAGAAGTCTGAAGTCCTTCGTTGCGGAAACTCGTTGCTTAAAGTTTTGTTTGTACCCTCTGCAAGTGAGAGACTCGGCTATGCTAGGACAGGCTAGGCTACGCTATGCTAGATACGCTGCGGCCTGGTGCAGCCGCGGTGTTTCTTGAGGACTTCGCCAGAATGGAGCGCTCACACCGCCGCTGAATGGATGGGCTTTCTCGCTAAGCTAACGTTGTTACTCCAGCTTTACATGTAGGAATACATACATTATATAAACGGTTCAGATCGTAGTGTAAATCTTTCCCGAAGAAACGACAACGTAACATTAACAGATACATTGTTCACACATATCATAAAGTCAACAACTTGTGGTAAGTGTGGTTGATTGTACTTGTCTGACTTGTTTACTGCTTCTGTTCTGATCAGTGCTTTATCTCTCGGACTGATACTTGTACACGACTCCTGTCTAACATTAGCAGTGTCATAATTACTTCTGTCCTGCTCTCAGGGATTTACATATATATTATATATAACTCGTTAACTTGTTATTAAATGATTAATTCAATTGGTTATCTTCAATTTATAAACGAATATAATTTTGCACAATGTAAACGCATGGTGCATCTGTTAGTGTTTGCATAATATATAATAATTAGCAGTGGCTGTAATAATTGTAAATGATTATCATTTAAAAGTTGTTTAATCTTCATTATTAAGTAACCAGTGATGGGTTTAAGCTTCATTGTTATCTAGCCCGTGTTGAGTAACTTAGGGTTGGTCAATTGTGTTCTGCCCAGTCAGTCTGTGCTGACTATTACGGAACCCAGACTGGTTTGAGGCTCCGAGACTGGGAACATGTCCGGACTTGTATCTCAGCTCTAGGGGTGTGTTTTGCTGCTTCCCGGCCACTAGGTGCCTCCCACTCCTGTTGTAGTCATGCTTCGACATGTCAGCTCTTCTCCGCCCATAGCACTCTGCTAGCCCTGACATGCCTCTGCAGGCTGTTTAAATCTAGAGCCAGCCCTCCGCAGCCTTCCACTTCTCACTGAACCCTAGCACTTTATGTACAGATGGAGACTATATAGTATAGGATATTTAGAATTACCTTTATTTATTCAGGTAAAGTGTGTCACTCATTCAGACTTGGTGTCTCTATAGTGATACTGGATAAAACAAACTAAATTGTGTGTTTTCGTTTTTTAATTTTATAGATTATCAATATGGCTACAGAGAGTTGTTTAAGCAACTCCCATATCAACAAGATGGACAATGAAAAACTGGTGAGTACTGGTAATGTCTACTACTTTGTAGTGTAAGAGGAAGAAGCCAGTTTAATTATTTCTGCTTTTTATGGGCTTTGTGTTGGTTGTGATGTAAAACATTTTGTTGTTTTTGCTTCCCTTTTTTGGTACAGGTAAGACCCAAAGTGCAATTGCAAACCCTGTTAAAAGATGCAGGTGCAGACAAGGACATCTTCACCATGAAGGAGGTAGGAGGATCACACCTCATGGGTTTCGCCTGTTGCTTCTTAAGCATATGCATTAGTTAGGTCCTGTACTAGTTAGGGTGACTGTGTAAGTCATTGTTGAAATTTAACCTTTTAATAGTAAGAGAGCTGGTTTGTATGATGTTGCTTATTTACAGAAAACAATATTACTGTTGTAAAAAATGCAGTGGTGAGTTTTCCTACTGTGTAGTGTTCACAGTACACATGAAGTGAATATCTTTTTACTGTGATGGTTAAATATAAGCTGTCCTCAAGTTTCAGCTGTGCAAGTCTGTCCTTTGCAGGTGTGTCTTATGGCTGTCGTCAGCATTTTTAAAATTTCTGGCTTTCTGCTCTCTTTTCAGTTTTGTTAGTGTGTCTTCCTTGAGTGCAAGTTAAAACAGTGTTATTATTAGCACATTGTGTCAGCGTAATATTACTTTTTATTTACAATGTATTTGAAGACAAGATGGATTGAGTGTGATTGGACATTCTTCCTTAATACATAGCTGATGTGTCCCTATGACTCATATACTGTGGTTTTGTGTGTACTTTACTGGCATGTATTAGTCATGTGTTAACCACACTTTTCCTGTCCAAGGCATAGGAAAGAATATCAAGCAAGAACATCATATATATATATTTATATATATATATATATATTTTTTTTTTCCAACCATCGAAATGTATGAATTTTCATTTTTATTACATTTACTTAAAGTGACTGTAGTGGAACTCAGGGTTGCTTTGTGTTTGCCTCAATTTCTGATTGTGGTCTACAATTACCCATTTTCATCATGGTTTGTAATTGCGCTACTTAAGTCCATCTCACTCATTTGACTTCAATTTGACTTGGACTCATTTGTATGTTGCTTGAAGGGCCCCTTGTATTGCTAACCAACTTCTACTGTATTATTTTAGGTCATGTTCTACCTCGGTAAGTACATAATGAGCAAAGAGTTGTACGACAAGCAGCAGCAGCATATTGTCCACTGTGGGAATGACGCGCTCGGCACTGTGCTTGGAGTGACCAGCTTCTCTGTAAAAGAACCACGGTGAGTTTGTCCTTCTCTGTGCCCTCCTGTGCATCTGCTGTGCAATTGTTGAGGACAGGAACAGCTGTACTGCTTATATCTCCTGGGAATGTCGGGCCTGGCCAGTAAAGCCACAGAGGCCCCCCCCCCCCCCTCTGACAACTGACAATAAATGATTTTTCTCTGTTTGTATTATGACTAAGCTATCAGGCACAATTAATTTTGAATAATACATACATATATGTATATGTGTAATAAATGTATTAATGTATAAAAACATAAACTATGCCTTTAGTGTCATTACAGCTGTGTTACCTCTGTGTTGATGCAAATTTCCAGAACATGAAATGAAACAGAAGTGCATTAATTTTAGTCGTTTGTCTTTTCAGCGCTTTGTTTGCAATGATTTCTAAAAACCTCATAGCAGTGAAAAACCCAGGTATAGACACTTTTGATTGTGCTTAATTTGAATGCCTTAAATGTGTTTATTATATTTTTATTTAATTTTCATAATTAATCAAATCAATTTTTTTCTGTTTTGTAGAATCTCAGACAACCATCTCAGAAGGCAGACGTCAAAATGAACCGACCAGAGGGTTGGAGGTAAATAAATGCTCTGTGACTATGAGGCATCCTCAGTTTGTGTCCAACACACTGACTTTACACACAGCCCCTGCGGGTTCTTAAAAGGATTTAAAAGTCTTTAAAAAAAGAAAACATTTTAAGGCCTTGAAAAGTACTGAAGATTCTGGAATTTTAAAAGGGGTAGCATTCTAGGGTGAAATGAAGCAACAACATCTGGTCCCAGCTAGCCTATTGCTCAGGTGGCAGTGTTTACCCAAAGGCCTATTTGCATGCCATGGAAATAGAAGAAATAGTGTTGCATGTGCGAAATTTTTAACACTATTTCTTCTATTAAGGTTTCCCTTAAAACCGAGTGTAGACTGTGTAAAGGCAAATTCAATGAGGAATGGTTGGAGGTTGAGAAGCACTGTGGCTGGTTGGAAAAGACGTTTTATGTTATAGCTGACTTTTGGATATGTAAAGAGCTCATTGCTCCATATAGATTTTGTCTAAATGTATATCCCTGTAGAATTTTCATGCAACTTGATGTTTATACAGTTCATAAGCTGCTTTATTCCAAATGAAGTGCTGCTCTCCTGAGTAAAATCACCTGGTACTCTGACACACTCATTGAGTGCTTTACACCAATAGTATTTCGGGTTTAATGTTTCTTTTTTTTTTGTGGAACTCGTGATTTTTTTTTTTGGGGCCCCCAGGATGTGACTGAATCTTTTTTTTATTTGTTCCAGGAGACAGACTCATCTACCTCAGTGCAGCAGCGCAGGAGACGGAGAAGCAGTGATCCTGGTGAGCATACACACACAGTTTTTCCGAAGTCAACAGTCTATAATAAACCAGAATAACTGTGGAATGTTAGACAGAAGAATTCAGCTTTGCATGTAAACAGTCCAGCTGGTCTGAGGTATCAGATACTTCAGCGTTGAGATGCCACCTTATATTTAGTGGAGATTGTTTAGTTTTGTGATCAAACACATGTGGTCCAACTAAATAAGGAGTTTTTGAATTACACCGGTCAAAGATACAGCTACTTTTAGGGTCTTTACTATTACACTGTATTTGCGTATGTGTTGATAGCACCATGATAATGCAATCAAACTTTGAGTGTCAGAAAAACCTGTGTTAAAATGGCATTTTCATATGGCCATTACATCTGTAATATTGCTGTAATGAACATAGTTGATAAAAATGAAAATGTAGTGTACAGATCTTAGATCAGCGTTCCTACTTTCAGTAGTTTTCAGATTTTGAGCTGTGCTTGTGTACTTACGACAGTTCTCTGTTTGTGGGGCTTTTCCCTCACCCTGAAGAGGAGAGCTTGTGTGGGCAACATGTGGCAGAGTTAATGACTGCTCTCTTTATCTTTGTGCATAGCCACCCATTGGCTGTAAAGGACACAGAGGTCTGGAGGCAGTGCAGAATGTGCTCAGATGACTGTTTCAATACAGTGGCTTATTTCCAAGATACAGACAATCAAACAAAGGGAGCCTGTTTAATCAGGCCGCAGTTATGAATCTCATTGATGCACCATTTAGAAACTGTTATTGCTTAAAGCAGTTGTGACATAGCAGATGTACACGTCAGGAGATACAGTAGCACAGCTAAGTTCATGTCTTCTCTAATGTGCTGTATGATGAAGGTCTGAACACAGTGACTGATAATTAGTGAATTACCTCCTTGGGTGGCATTTTACCCTTGATATCTGACAAAATAATGTTTTGGGGGGACTTAAAAAATTGGCAGCTAGAAACGTATTGATCAGCTGGGATTGGATAGTATACCTAATTTTCTTTGCAATACTGTGAAGTCATTTTGCGTGAAACTTGAGTGCAGGTGAAATGTGATGTTGATGATAAAATGTATTTGTAGGATTCAGAATTGGAAGCTGTTCATCACTTTACCACTGCATGGGACCTGACAGTTCAAATCTGCTCTCCTTGTTTTCCACTGCTCTTTATGGTCCATAGAAGCAGCGGGTGATGCATCAAGAAACTGCTGTGACTTTATGATTAGTACAACAATCACAGTAACAAGTTGCTGAGAGGATGGAAATAGTTTAGTAAATTGAGTGTTGATTCATGGATAGAACATTTGCAGTGGCTGTAGAAGATTGGCATGTTTTTAAATGGGAGGTTTGTGCGGGATGTCTGAGCATTTCCTGTGTCGCGACAACAATTCTCGTGAAGATTATCTCTGACCAGTAAGTCGTCAGCAGGGTTTTCACGTGACACTTGCACAACTCACTTTAAATAATGACTATGAAATGGTATAGTACTGTGTTTCATGTAGTAGATACTAAATTTACGAAAGGGGAAAAGGCAAGTTGAATTGAGCTGGTAGCATGCAGTGTAAAAGTGATTGTAGAAACAGGTAAAAGTTGCTACAGTATTAAACTGTCCAACAAAAACATCACTGATCTCTGCTCCTCTTGGAAAGAGTTGATTATGGGTATAAGTAATCTGAAAAGGTAACTGACAAAATCTTCTTAGTTCAGTACCCCTTTTGCTGAGTTTTTATTTTTCCTTTTTCAGCAGGTTTCTCAATTGAGGAGGATGGCAGTGAGCCCAGGAAGAGACACAAGTCAGACAGTTTCTCTCTGACGTTTGACGACAGCTTGTCATGGTGTGTGATCGGAGGTCTGCACAGAGAGAGAGGGAGCAGCGAGTCTTCAGACTCGCATGGCAATTCGGTGAGTACTCCTCTGTCTGCATATACACACCTTTTTGGGACCCTCTTTCCTACATGAAAATGGATACTGTGCATAAAATACTTTTAATCAACTGAAACAAATTTTTACTTTGATACTAGCATTTAATGATAAATGGACCACAAACTAAGGCCCAAATTACTTGTAAGTCTTTCACTAACCTTAAATTATCAACTGATTTTTCTGTTGCCAGTAAACCTTTCTGAGATGCAAGATGTTTTTGTTACCTTGTGGAACACAACTTTGACTATATGGCATTGGATCTGTAAAAAGCTTTGTGATGTTCCCTGTCTGACCTATTTTTCTTCTCTACAGGATGTAGGTATATCTCACAGTGAGGACAGTGATGAGAGTGAAGATTCTGATTCTGATAACTTCAGTGTGGAGTTTGAGGTGGAGTCCGTTGATTCAGATGCCTACAGCGAAGACGATGATGACTCTGTACCGGGAGAAGATGAGGTCTCAGCACTCAATTCTGTGGCGCCATTAAAATTGAGCAAAATTCCTCATATTTGGAAGATCACAATATACATTTTTGAAGGCCGCAAAGCAATTTCACATCTTAATGTGAATGTGGCTGTCTAATTGACATTTGCTTGATGAGTACATGGCACTGTGATCCTTCTTGTGATCATGGATTGTGAATTTATTCTTTTGACTGTCTTCTCAATTTGCTTTCAGAAAAGCATGAAATTTTCTTTTCTTTTTTGTTTAGTCATAAATGTCTTCTCTTTTTTTTACATAGGTATATGAAGTTACAATCTTTGCAGAAGATGAAGACTCCTTTGATGAAGATCCTGAGATTTCTGAGGCTGTATGTTTGCTAGTCACTTTAAAGCCAGTGATGGTTGTTTAATCATTTACTTTTCTAACTATGAACTACTCCAGTTACATAATATTATTACATAATGCAATTAATAATGCAAGTAATAATAATTGATCGTAAGTAGTTAATATCATTACCAGACCTGTTGTTTACTGTTGCTTAAAGAATTCTTTTAAAAAAAAAACTGAACTAGCCTGACTGTTTCACAGTATAACAATCTGCCTGCTCTTTTCCTCCTCAGGATTATTGGAAGTGCTCCGAGTGTGAGGAGTTGAACCCTCCACTCCCTCGACACTGCAAAAGCTGCTGGAAGGTCCGACCTGACTGGCTACCCGATACAAACTCATTCCTGGAGAACCCCAGCAGTGACCCTCAAATTAGAGCACCTGTCGTTGATAGCACCTGTCTCGATACAAATCCCAGTCCTGCTTCAGAGCCCAAGCCGCCATCCTCAAAGCCCTCCACCCCCACCCATGATCCTGATGAAGGGATGGATGTACCAGATGGCAAGTGTTCACGATCACTGGCAGTCAGCTGTGACGAGTCAGCAGCCCCTGCTGCTGCAGCCACTTCTGGCTCAGACTCACAGGGTTCAAGCCTTTCGCCCTCTCAGCCCTCGACTTCGTCCTCACAAGTTAACAGCCAGGAGGATGCTCCTGAACTGGAGCGATTCAGCAGTCTGGAAGCCTGCCTCCCTGCCACCTGTCTAGAACCCTGTGTCATTTGTCAGAGCAGACCTAAGAATGGTTGTATTGTCCATGGCCGCACGGGACACCTTATGGCCTGCTACATCTGCGCCAAGAAGCTGAAGAATCGTAACAAGTTGTGTCCTGTCTGTAGGGAGCCCATTCAATCAGTCGTGCTGACCTATGTGAGCTGAGGGAAAGCATGAAAGTTAATTTAAAGATAAAATATATACACTGCGTTATATTTGCGTTAAATTAAAGTATCACATACAATACTTCGATCACTTTAAATTGCAGTTGTTTAATAGATTAAAGACCCATTGCTGGATAATACTTTTTTTTTTCTTTTTTTTTTTTTACTGGCAACAGTTAATCTCATTAAATATTTGGATGTTTGAGTTTGTAATTAATTATTTGAATAAATACTTTTCAATAGGATTAATAATTTGTGATATGTGCAGTAAAGCTAATATTGTACAGGTAATTATTTATATTTGAGGATATCTGTTCCAAACGTTTCCTGTTCTTTTTAGATGCCCAGAGTTTGAAGTTCTTTTGCACTCTGCTGTTCTGCACAAACTCTTACTCACTCCTTATATTACTTAATATCACCAAGTGTCTGGGATAATAATAAATGATTGTTGCTCATGTATTTGTTTTTAATCATGTGTTAACTTGGTCTGGTTTTAAGGGGTAGTTCCTGTTCATTTCACAGATGTGCTATTTTGACAAATGCTGTAAAAGACTCTGGGATTACAAGGGTGATAACACTTTTTCAAAATGATGTTACAAGAAAACGAATGTAAATGACTGGCTGATTTTCAGTATTTTATAATCTAGTAATGCATTATTTAGCCACAAAGGCTTAAACTATTGACTTTATAGAAGACACATCTGTGCATTGGACAAAATGAATGTGACAGACATTTGTACATTATTGGACAAGATTTAATTCTCCAACAAGATACTGATCCCAAGCATTTTTCAACGTTATATGTAGTCTGAAGAAAAGCAAAAAGTTATGTCTTGTCCTCCCCAGTCTCCAGATATTCCTAGCATTAAAGGTCCCATGACATGAAAATTTCACTTCATGAGATATATTTTTTGAACCGTTTCTGCAGTGGCTAGAAACAACAGGTGTAAAGGGTGTCCTGATCATCCTCCGCTGCCGTTGAGAGAACGCCAGCTCAGATGGGCCAGCTGTATTTTTTGCCTTATGTCATAAGGGGAAAGGTTACCTCCTCTTGCTTTACCCCACTGTCAATGCGATGTGTGAGACAACTTTTTCTTGTAGAAACATGACTTGTGAAACAACAGTGAATCACAGAGCAGTTGCTCTGTGCTTAGAAGTACAAGTGACCACAAATGTATTTTTTAGTTCCTTCATGAGAGCCTTAATTAGGAAATGCGCCGACACATCTTCACAACGACTGTTTCCTCAACTTGGGGCAATACAGAGCTAGTCTTGGGGAATGAGTGCAAATGTAGTCTGGATGAGTACCACCTCTCCTTGGCTCAGCTACAAACCTTAGAAAACTAATCAACGCTGTATAATTTTGTTGCTTTGCACTGTAGAGGGAAACAGGATGATTTCCGTGTGAAAATAGAACTGAATTTGGAAAATGAAAAAAGTGATATTAACCCAGTAACATTCAGTTTGATCAAAACAATACAGTTCTGTATCAGCCGTCTGTAGCTTGTTGCTGCGCTCAGTCGGACGATGAAACAAAGCGTTTTGTTTTATTGTGTTTTGAGCGAGTTTTGTCAAGTACTGGCCATGTCATGGGACCTTTAAGCTAGCATGGGACAAACTGGAACAAGAAGTTTGAAATGAGCTACAGCATATCGAAGAGGGACTAGTATGCATTCTTGAAAGGGTACTGGGAGGATTTGGACAAAAGTTCTTTCCAAAGGCAAGGGGTGGTTTTTCTGATGAAATTGTACACAAGCTTTTGCATCCATTAAATTGTGCTCACAGTCAGGGTTCGAAATTAACACCCGCCAATCCGCCAAATGCAGGTTAAAAATAATTTTGGCGGGTATTGATAAAAACTTTCCAGCCAGTTTGGCCGGTGATGCATGAGCGCGTGTTCTGTGTTATATGTGTTCTGTGTCTTTAAAAATGCCTGTTCC
>JBBPDB010113814.1:0-19331 GCA_037974465.1 Brachypetersius altus
CTGGGTCCCTGAGCAAGACCCTTAACCCCAAGTTGCTCCAGGGAGAGACTGTCCCCTGTAGTTAGGGAATGGAAGTCTGATAAATGCCGTAAATGTAAATGTAGTGTTGATGATGGTAAAACAGCTCTGACTCTCGACTCTATCAGTTTCTCTAAAATGGAGTGTTTCACATGAAACCACTCTGAATGATCTTATAATCCTGCCGTTACGCAGAAATGTTTTTAACGCAGAATGATGAACTGATCAGAAATAGACTACAAATATACTAATATTGAGTTTAATCTTAAGATATTCCCGCAAAGACTTAATTTACTGGAAATTGTTGGCTGATTTTTCAATAGTTTTTCTAACTGACTGAATTTAAACCATTTGTCTTCTTTTGCAGCAAAATGAATGAAGAAGCTGCTGAAGAGGAAACTATTCTCTGTATATATTTTCGTAATTTGATTAAAAAAAGAATGTTCTTATAAAACAGTAGAATTGTGTTTTTCTTTTTTTTAAAAAAGTAAAAGCCCACTGCATTTCTAACATCCTCCACCAGGTGGAGACACTACACTGTTTCACAAAAAGGCAGCAGAACCTCTTGAGATCAGCCAGCAATCCACTGTGGTTAAAGCCCTGATTCTGTCACCCTCCTCCCCTTCTCCCTTAATCTTATTACAGGGTCTCAGTGTAGGTGTAAAGGGGTTGATTAGGATCTGGGCTGTGTCTTTAACCCACTGCCTCTGACTGCTGATAGAACACGCCCACTGCAGACTGACCATGATGAATAAAAATGCTCTATAAACCAGAAGTGCTCTGTCGCAGTTGCATGAAAAACTGCATATTTTATTCTCCCCTAAAGTTATTTATGTTAATATAACAATTTCATTGCAGGTCATTTCGGACCATTTGTCAAGAAATGTCCACACAAGGTAAAGAGTAGCTGGTGAAAAATGACCATGTTTATGTTGTATCACAATAATTGGGGTGGTGCACAAATGTGTGTGTGTGTGTAGTGAAACAATAGTGTGTGTGTGTGTGGCTGGAGTCAGCAGGTGCCTGCTGGGTAGGAGGAGTCAGTGAGTGCCTGGCAGATCCTTCTCCTGACCTTGCCAGTGAGCGAGAAGGAGGACAGTGTGGCTGTGGTGTGTGTATGCGCGTGTGTGTGTGTGTGTGTGAGTGACAGAAGGAGCAGTCCTAGTTTCTGCACTGCAGTTCTCCTGCCCAGTGCTGGAGTTAATGTGGCTGTATTAGCAGAAAGGAGCCACCTGGCAGTCTGCCAGAGTGAGGAGGGAGATGTCAGCAGTGTGGGTTTACTACAGGGAGCCGGCACAGTAAGTCTAATATTCTCTATTATACACTTTGTGTGTTCAAGCACACATTTGTGTATTAAAAGAGTGATTGGGATTGGCTGTTCCTGTGTCAGGTTGCTGATGTGTTCTGACTGAGGGGTGCTGTGTTATACAGTAGAACAGTGCGGCTCTGATTGCTGGCTGTTTGACATCATGGTCAGAACACTTGTGCATTTTTAACTGGACTACAATTGCTGGACTGTAAGAAAACGATTCAGTTGAATGGATTCTGTGGCTTTGTGCATGCAGGTCTGTTGGCGTGCACATTAGCATGGATTTTTTTCTGAGATGTGTGTGTGCATTGTGTGTGATGGGGGGTCTTTTTACAAACTGATGAGACTGCAGGAAGTGTACATATAGCTGCTTGCCGTCCAATCGATCCCTGCTCTGCAGAACAAGCCTCTTCCACTCTAATCTGTTCTATGAGACGGCATGGTGTCAGTCACATTGAGGACTGGAGTAATAACTGGCTGATAGATCCTGCTGGAACAGCAGAGAACCTGAAGGATACCGTAGTCAGCCTCCTTCTGTAAGCCTCCCTGTAGAAATTGACTCAGAATTTTGCATTAATATAAACAAACAAATTGTCCCCATGGACTCTGTTATTAGATTAACTGGGACACCACTGACTATGTGTGAAATATTGTAACTCTGCATCGAGCTGCTAGTGAGCAATGAGGGATTGAAAAAGGGATGAAAAGGTAAAACCTGGTAACTGTGTCAAGATAAAATTGACAACTGCGGCTTTCTTCATGCCAGAAGGTCATGTAAAACTGTCAGTATAACAATGATGAAGTCCAGTTTTCTTCTGCATGTGTAAAACATAAACATTTCAATCCTACAAATGTGCTCTATCCAGATCAACTTTAGTAAAAGTTGGTTCTTAATGTGTAGCTTAAGATACTAAAAGAAGCAATGTTGTCTTTGGGCTTGCCAGTTTTACAAAATTTGGGATAAATTTCCCAAATTAACATCTGTCGTTATTAAAAAAAGGAAAAACTATTGAGCCATAACAGCTCATTTTGTTTAGAATCTAAATAGAACGTCGTCTGTTTACTTTGTGCTACAACATTCAGACAAAAGGAGCATCATCTCCTGAGATTTGGTGATGCAATTTTGAAAACTCTTTTTCCCAAAATTAGCTTTTATCTTCTTTTTTTATCTTTACATGCAGTATAAAATCTCAGCTTCTAAATCACCCGCATGTATCTAATTTGCAGAATTATTTCCTAATATATCGCTCATAGGATTTGTAGAAGATGTTGTACTATGACCTGTATTAGTCTCTAATGACTGAAATAATATATTTCATACTAACAGACTGCAGTGTTTTCAGTTTCACTGAACAATAAGTGACTTTTACGTATTTTTGGTAGAATACAATTTGGAACACAGGCTACGTTTCTTTTTCCAGAATTGAATCATCATTGTCCTCTGGTTCAAATCTGGTGAAATCTAACCTCCCTCTGCTGACCAGAGGCTCACTACTTTGGTTTCAAAAGTATCAAATTTACAGTTTTTCTCCCCGCAGTATAATTTTGACCAGGTGAGACGAATGTAATATTTGGGACACACACCCCACCTGTATCCCTGGTTCCTACACCAGTGAGTAAATGCATTGTAGTAAATAAAGGCTGCTGATCAGCTTTGTGATCATCATGTGCAACTTTATCTCCAGACAACAGTATTTTAGGTCAGCCACAAAAGCAAGGCTGCTTGTTTGACCTCTGGCCAGGTCAGCCAGGACCCAGCAGGTAATCTCCGCTCAAACCCAGTCATCCCATAAGACTGAAGCTTCCACCTGTTTCTGTGTGTAGTGTGTGTGTGTGTGTGCTTGGCTTGAGTTGAGATTGTGTGTGTAAGTGTGTATGTGTGTGTACGCACGTGCGTGTTTGGTCACTGTAAGACTATAGTAGCTCCATCCGTGGAGTAAAAAGCATGTACGTTTACTGATTACCTGATGACCCTCATTAAATTATAAATATACTGTACAGTTATAATGTACTTATTGTGTGCATTTAGTGTCTTTACATGCTGGACAGCAGCTTGTTGAGTGTGATAGTCACTGCAGTTCACTCATAATCCCTCCTTTTGTTTCTATCTTTGTGCGCACCCCCTGTGGTTAATGTCTGCCGCACACCTGCCAGCCCCATGCAGCCTAGATCAGATGTGTGTATATGAGTGTACTGTATATCTGTTTGTGTATTTGCGCACGTAACTGTATGAGACTGGAGATATTGAGGTTGATGGCTACACACACCAGCACACTTTCATGAAACACATCTTTTTCAATGGTGTAACTCCTGAGAGGGATGGGAGGGGGTGGGGTGCACTAGGGACCACAGTGTAGAGGGCTAATACCATCAAGGCCCTTCATATAGATACTGACAATACTGTACATCAGACGCCCCAGTTTCCTAAAGTGAACATGCAGACAGCTTTAATAGCTTTAATAATGGTTATGAAACACTGATGGTTTTGATACAGAGTCTCACAATATACATGCAGGTTCATTGGTCACTTCAGACATAAAAGAAAACATCTGTACTTGTGCTGATGACCCTTGGTTCCATTCACCACCACTGTCAAGAAATCAGTACGGTTCTCTCCAGTGAACCATTTCACATCAAACCACTTTGAATGACTTTGCATCTCAGTGACTGAATTATGCAACAGTGAACAGTGGTGACACTCTTCATTAATAACACACCTCACCATCTTTCATCAATGCTTCACAGGCAGCCCTGCCGTCTATTAATCCTTATTCATAATGCAGCTCATCTGTGCCAACCACTTTCAAACGGATCCTCCAGAGCCTGCAACATGATATAATCAATTTTCTATCCATTATGTATTCACCGTATTAAGCCTGAGGCATGTCAGACAATTAAATGGTGTATGATTATTGCAAGCCATGCCTTGAGAGCATCAGTGGAGCCCTGAACAGTGAGAGTAAACAAGCAAATTGAAATTAAAGTAAGTATGGAGGGGCCCATAAGACCATAGTTATGCCAGTGGTGCATTTAAATACATTGTATGTTCGTTTATCAAAAATAACTGTCCCTTTTCCTGTCATGCAAAGCCTGAGAGTAATACAGAATGTGATATCAGTACAAAAAAAAGCGCAGGAGAAAATTGGAGTGGGACTGGAATGTGCGAACTGCTGCGGCAACATCTCCCCTGAGAGCGCCCTCATATAGAACAGGAGCCAAGCTTCAACCAACCTGCACCCAGATGCAGTCTCTAGCTGCATGTACAGGATCTAATAGTGCCCAAACTTGTTCCCATCGACTTGAAGCCACTCCTACATTATATGGACAAAAGTATTGGGATGCCTGACATTCAGTGACGTTCATATTATACACAGACTGTAACATTGGTTGGTCCCCCCTCTGCAGCTATAACAGCTTCCACTCTTTTTTTTTTTAAGGCTTTCCAGAAGATTTTGGAGTTTCTGTAGGAATTTGTGCTCCTTCATTATGTAGAGCATTTTTTTTTAGCTCTGATGTAGGACGAGAAGGTCTGGCTCACAGTCTCTACTCCAGTTCATTCCAAAGGTGCTGGATGGGGTTGAGGTCAGGGCTCTGTACGGTCCAGTCAAGTTCTTCCACACCAAACACATTCAACCATGTCTTTATGGAGCTCCCTGGGACACAGTCATGCTGGAATAGAAAAGGTTCTTCCCCAAACTGGGTCTGAAGCCTGTTGTTGTCCAAAATGTCCTGGTGTGCTAAAACATTAAGACTGGCCTTCACCTGAAAAACATGTGTCCCAATACTTTTCTCCATATAGTATATGAGAAAGGCTCTTTGAGGTTCTCGCTTCACAAACATGCCAAACACACACAAAAAAAGGATCCGTATTTTGCATTACCTGGCAATTCTTAATGACCTGGGGATAAACATTCCACTTAATGATTAACAAACAGCGCACACAGTGCATCTGTACAGAGATTATTACCTGGGGCCACTTCCAGTCAATTCAGTATTTTCTAGCTTGAAAAATCTACATCCATAGCCTTGACTGAACTAGGACAAAAGCCACCCTTTTAGTCAAAATGGACATCAAGCTAGTTATTCACTTTACAGCATTAGAGACAAAACAGAAATATATTTAACAGAAAATTGCACAGATACTTAATAGCTGTATCCATTACAGTTTACATTCTTTTCAGAAGTCTTGCATGTTATTAGCCCCATTTTTCCTCCAGTTGTTTAATCATTCTTTAAACTTCTTTGCCTGGTGGACGGTGTCCTGTTTAACCTCCTCTGAAATATCCCTGAAAATATCTCAGAAATGTCATTTTACACGCACATGAGAGAAATATGCAAGGCAGCTGAGGTGTGTGTGGGCAGCTGCTTGTGTGAATGTGTTTCTTTTTGAAGGACAACAATGACATTGAGAGCCTTGGGAGCAGTTTTTACTGGGAGGATGCAGCTGTAACTGGTTGGGTTAGAGTGGCATTAAATGAAATACTGATAGCCTATGTATCTATGAAATTTGGATGTTGAGGTTTGTGTGTAATTTTCTGTTGAATATGTGTTTCCTGCTTTTGTCCTGATAGTGAAAAGCGAAAAGAACCCCGCTCCTGAACCATGTTTGTTGATGTTTGTGATGCAGGAGGCATTCACATGCAGAGATTGGAGGTTTTAATAATGTGTATGTGAGCAGCACATGTTTTAGGGAAAGGGAAAAGGGATGCTTGGTGCAGTAGCAGAGAGTGGAGTCTGTGTAAGCCTGCGTGAGTGTTCTGATCATTCTCAGCTGATTAAGTTAAGTGGCTTTTCCCGGAGTTGGGAATGGTAGTGGGGCAACACCCCTCCACTACTACCTTGTGGTATAAAGCAGCAATTCTTGTCTCCAGTCCTGCAGTTTCATGTTTTCCTGACAAAAAACTTCCTCCCAAATCCTTCTTCAGCTGAAGCAGGAAAAATAAACCTGGAACAGGCTAGAGGTGTGGAGCAGTGCTATAAGGATTCAAATGACTGGATGCTATCAAATCTAAGAGGCTGGGATTTTTGGTTTCAGACCTAATTCCCCAATAAATAAATTCACAGTAGGTCAGGTGTATCTAATCAAAAATAATGACTAACCATTAAAAGCCTTAGTCAACCAGAGATGCCTTTGCTGCAGTTTTTCTCTGTGCTTTTCAAAGTCCTCTCTCTCTCGCTCGCTCTCTCTCTCTCTCGCTCTCTCATTTTTATAGCTCAAGGTAATCCATACCAAGTCTGTGCCATTAATGAAGAGTTGGTTGTTGTTTGAATGTGATGAGAGAAGTTTTGGGGATGTATGTAAAGTAAAGATCCGTTTGTGGCAGTTTGTAGGGATTATATTTGGCCATGTTAAACTAATATATGAAAAAAATTATGATAAGTGTAATACTTTTTTTTGCTCCTTCACCCTCCCTCTCTCAGAATTAACACACAGGCATCTCTTTGTATAAATTCTGGCCCAATTAATGCTCAAGAAGCAATGTATCCTTCTCTATAACAATAGTAATAGCATTAATTTAAGATAAATAAGAGAAAATTTAAGATTATTTTATTTGTAACATGCATAGTCATACAAGTACAACACACAGTGGTATTCTTCCTCTGCATTTAACCCATTCACCAAGTGAAGCAGTGGGCTGCCTGTCAATGAGGCGCAAGACGCACTGGCATTACATTTGAATGCACCTGCTACAATTACCTTTTACCTTTGATCCAACATTTTGCTTCCAAATACAGCATTCCCTTTACTAATAACTCACACACGGCTTCTCAGAAATGTGGACTCATCCTTCAGCAAGATACTCATCAGTCACATGATGTTGGTTTGAAATGAATGATGAGCGCATGTGTTCATTATCTGTCCTTCAATCTTCAATGGTTAGCTTGTTTTCTTGTAGTTGGATTGCTATCTCATGTTTATATTGTTATCTCATGGTTAGAGTGTTATTTCACGGTTAGGGTGATAACTTGTGGTTAGAATGTTTTTTCGTGGTTGGTATGTTAGCATGAGTTTAGAGTGTTATCTTGTGGTTTAGGTAGTATCTCATGATTAGAGTGTTATTTCATAGTTTGAGTTTTGGTTAATGACTGGTATGTTAGCCAGTGGTTAAGAGTTTTCTCTCATGATTACAGTGTTATCTCATGGTTAGAGTGTAATCTCATGATTAGCCTACAGTGGTTACTGCTTTATCTCATGGTTAGAGTGTAGTCTCATGATTAGCCTACAGTGGTTACTGCTTTATCTCATGGTTAGAGTGTAATCTCATGGTTAGTGTTATTATCTCAGTTGGACTATTACTTCATGGTAGCTCATGGCTAGCTTCTTAGCTTGTGACTAGCATATTATGTCAGAGCAGGACAGAGTACCAGGATCCACTGGAGGTATGAATCTAAAGTGGAGCAGCAGCCGGGTAAGCTGTGTCAGCACACACCCCAGTTGCACACCTCTAAAACTTTACAGGAGAAAACAATCTTACAATGAATGCTTATGTAACCAGATTTTTTCCCATTGGTTACAAAATAAAAACTAGCGAAAACAGAGATTAGATGGACATTTTTGCCCGATAGCAGCGATGTGTGTGAATATGTGACTGCCCACGTTTACTTCCCCATCAGTTTCCTCTGTTTAGCAGTGATCAGCAGTGTTTGTGCTGCAGTGTCAGTGGTACTGAATGACTCATTGTGATGGAATTTCACCAATGTACCTTCACACTTAGTTTCTGCTTGAAAGGACTGATACATCATACATTGCAGAAGCTGGGCATTAATATATGTTTTTATATTGGGCCTTTATTACTCTAATTTAATCTAAACCGATTTAAAATTCGAAATGATATTGATTTCCTTTTATTCTCTCTCTCCCGCTGTGTCTTTTTAGTTGCATGGAGATTGTGGTGGGATGAGATGGGGGACGGACCGGAGGTGGTGGCGGGAGAGTGCCGGCCCCATGCCCTGTTTGATAGCTTTGTGCAGGCGTCGACATGCAGGGAGACCATACGGGTGTTTCAGGAGTTGTGCAGGGAGCTGAAGCTGCAACCTGGAGGCAAACCGCTCTTCTACCACACCCTGAGGAACAGACTGCACTACTGGAGGGCCAAGGCACTATGGGCCAAGCTGGACAAACGAGCTGGTCAGAAAGAGTACCAGAGGGGCCGCATCTGTACCAACACCACGGTGAATGACCACACACACACACAGGGGAATAATGAAACACAGCATTAGAAGTTCCCTGCATAGCATCACCTGTTACTATACCTACTATACCTATACAGATCTATAGTGGCAGTTCTGCTATGCAGTGAATGTAATTAAGATATGAGGAGATGAGATAACCCATTATTAGTTCCATGGGTGGGAAGTTTGCATTGCCACAGCAGCAAAGTAAACAGGACAAGCAGCAGTAGAAGCAGCAAAACCTTTAGAAACTGTACTGTATAACAATACAAAATAAACTGTATTTCTATACATTACAAAAAAATAAAACTGCAATGCACGACACAAGTGTCTTTTTTTTATTGAATTATTTATTTAATAATAAATGCCTCCTTCTGCTGTTAGCTTAGTTCTGTGGATAAAAGTGAGGTTTGAATCTGTGTGGGTGTTAAAGGTGTGTGTGTGTTGTCTGTTTCTCAGTGTCTGATAATAGGCGCTGGGCCATGTGGCCTGCGCACAGCCATCGAGCTGAGTTTCCTGGGCGCGAGGGTGGTGCTGCTGGAGAAGAGGGATGCCTTTTCTCGTAACAACGTCCTGCACCTGTGGCCCTTCACCATTCAGGACCTGCGTGGCCTCGGAGCCAAGAAGTTTTATGGAAAGTTCTGTGCCGGGGCTATAGACCACATTAGTAAGTGATCTCAGCAGTTTTGCTCATGTTTTTGTGTGTGTGTGGTAATGTTAATATTCGGCTGGGGCAGATGGTGGTCACTTGGTTAGGGAGTTTTCCGTGCTCCTCGGGTCCTGCATCCCTGGCTGCCCACTGTGTGCAGAGAACTTTCACACTGTTCACACTGTTTGCTGTGTTTACACATGCCTATAAGGAGCCACTTTATTTTTCTTCTTGCCATCAACATGTATTTTTGCATTTCACTTGATAAATCAGGTGCAAACACATTGTGACCAGATTATTCATATGTGGTCAGTGATGGATCTTGATTACATCCAACACAAAGCAAAATGGATTGCAGTTTCTATATTCACTTACAGTACTATGCAAATTGTTTAAAGTAATTTTTCTCAGTGTGTGATCATTAATGTGTCTTTCTGCCATGTTAACATTAGAATATTAGAATCAACAGCTCCTGATTTAATTTAATGAAGTACTGATCGAGTCAAAGCAGGTTTCTGATGGAAACTATCAGTACAGTACAGTAATACTGAACATCACCGACATATCACTATTTACGGTATAATGTTTTTTGTATTTATTGTTTCGTTTTATTTAGTGCATTTAGTAATATAATACACTTGTATAGTACTATACAGTAAAGTACTGTAAAAGTATGTCTGCTTACTGCTGACCAGCAGGTGACAGGATAGACAAGAAAACGAGACTGAGGATACACAAGCATAGAAACTAAAAGCCTTCTCCTTTCTGAGACAGTGAGAGCATCCAAGCCAAGTCTGATCATATGATTATGAGGAAAAACACATAAGTACAATCTACAATACAATCTGGCCATAAAGCACATCCTAATCCAAGGTGTAAGCAGTTATAGACCTGGTGTGGCACAAATTAGATTTTAACCTACATTTGTAAACACAAACATCTGATACTTTTTAAAAGAGGTCTAGCAATTTTGGGGTATTAACATGTTCGTACTAAAGACACATTCACAAATATCAACAGTGTAATCAGAAAAATCTGAATGGAGTATGCAAGCTTGCAATGTGAACATATGCTTAATTCTCAAATTGGAGTCTTATAAAGTAAATACAAAATTTATCGACTGTTTATATATATATGTGTGTGTGTGTGTGTGTGTGTGTGTGTAGGCATCCGACAACTCCAACTGATGCTGCTGAAGGTGGCGCTGCTTCTGGGCGTGGAGGTTCATGTGAATGTGGAGTTCAGGAGTCTGCGAGAACCTCCAGAGAACCAAGAGAAGCAAAGTAATTACCATCAGTACAGACTCACCCATTGGTACCATGGAGAAGAAGAGTTTCAGCACTGATCTGACAGGCTTTTGTATCTCTCTCCAATGCAGGAGTTGGTTGGAGGGCTGAGGTCCATCCCACTTCTCACCCGGTGAGTGAGCTGCAGTTTGATGTGGTTATTGGAGCAGATGGCAGGAGGAACACCTTGCCAGGTAACACCAGACACACGCATGATTAAAAAGTCTGCAGAAGTCTCAGACAAAATAGAAAAGTGTTTAAAACTTTCTTTCTGGATATTAGAATCACAGAACAAAATTCTAATTCTAACGCCCAGATAAATAAACACTGTTCTTATCTGGCTAAGATACCAAAAACATTAGATACTAACAAACACATTGCATGTAATTGTTCATTTGCATCAGATGCACAGCTGCCACTCTCAGGCATGAGGAGGTGTAGGAGTAGCATGGATTTCAGCGATGTACACAGTCCTGATTTATTTGCACTGTCAGACTTCCTTCTTCTTATACAAGCAAAGTCTTTGTCTTGTGTACCGATTGCAATTCAGACCTTTAGCTCTGTTTGGTCTGGAGGAATCTGTGGTTTTTAAAGGGCCCACAAGCTGAGTCTTAATGTAACTGGGGAACAGTGATAAAGGATTATAATGACATAAGATTAATTCTTTTACTTTCTTATTAATTAATTTAATTAGTGACTTAAACCACATTATTCTGCAGCATCTTTGTTGTGTAAATGCATTTTAGCAATACATATTTTAATGCATTTTTTCAGTAGTCATAAATAACTACAAAAATTAAAGGTTTTAATGTGTGGTGGTGCCACCTGCCAGTGATAAAACCGATGGTCCTGTTTAAAATAAAGCAATAAGCTACAATAGGCCGTACACTAGCGTAATGTTATAATATGTAATGGAGTTATTAAGCACACAAAGGAAAGTAAAAAAAATGATGGTCATTGTAACTGACTGCCTGAAGTGGTTTATTGCTTTTTCTAAAGCATAGATTATGATGAACACAATTGTTAATAAAATATATATCAGATTTGTGGTCATATGTTGCAATAATTTCATGAACTTTTAACCTCTTGTCTGCAAAAACATTTTTTTGAATGCAAAAATTGTTAAATTATTCATTGTTTTTGCCTACCAAAGAACCACTGCAATGTCAATGTCACTTTTTGACACACTCAAATGCCCCCCTACTCTCTAAACACTGCAATAGGAATTGAAAAACTGGCTTTTGCAGTGTATAATATCTGTAACAAAGAGGCCTTTGGGATTCAGCCACTGGTGCATAATTCCATACTGAACAAATACTGCACTGTTTAGAAGTCAGAGTATAATAACCTACATAGTGAACTCTATAGGGAACGAAGCCATTTGAGATTCTTGCTTTAATGCAGGAACACATTTTACGTTTACAGCATTTACATGATGCTCTGATCCAGAGTGCCGCAAATCAGTGCTCAAGTCCACATTTGCATGCAGAACCTCATAATGCTGGCAAGAAGGCTATTGTTAGTGATGAAGTGAGATATTAATGCTATGTGAGATGTGTGGTGTTTTTTTTTTAAATATCCTGCCCCTTTTGCTTCTTTTTGACATACACACATTAATAAACCCCACAAATGATTTGTTCTGTGCTCCTCTTCACAGGGAACAGAAGATAATGGCAAAATTCAGTCATAAACATCAGCATCTAATGGTTTATTTAGGTTCAGTTTTTATCACTAGAAGCTCAGAAGATGCCAGATTGCATGCAGTTAGAAATGCCAGGGTGGTTTTAAGGGAAGGCTGGTGTGTATCCAAGACCTAGTTTCTTTATTCTTTGACAAGTGACCAATCTGTCACATGCATCCATTCAACGGCATTTCGCAATCCATGACTGTTTAACAGACAGTTCCTCATTCCTGCACTTCTGTTTGGTCTGAGCATTACGGCTCAGTTTTCTGTGTCTGTTTGAACAAGTTGAGAATTATAGCCTACAGATCTGCCACCCTTTCATTTGACGTGAATTATACTTTTTCTCTTCCTCTTCCCCTCTCCCTCTCCCTCTCCCTCTGGCTCTGTCTCTGGCTCTGTCTCTGTCTCTGTCTCTGTCTCTGTCTCTGTCTCTCTCAGGGTTTCACAGAAAGGAGTTCCGGGGGAAATTGGCAATCGCCATCACAGCAAATTTCATCAACCGTAACACGACAGCAGAGGCCAAAGTGGAGGAGATCAGCGGTGTGGCCTTTATCTTCAACCAGAGATTCTTCCAGGAACTGCGAAATGCCACAGGTACAGAGGAGATGGAACCTTATTACATTACATTTGTCACTGTCAAATTTATTAAAGCTCACAATTCAATTATTTGATTTGACTTGAGATTATAATTACCACACTAGATTAAATAATATAATTCCTATTTAATTCAACTAATGATAGAGAAAAATTTGTAAGCATTATATTGCTGCTGTTCCATGCCTTCCATCTCTGAAAAATTAACTTTATAATAGAAAAAAGCCTGGAATTTCCGTTGATCCTCTCAAGTTGTATTATACTCTGTAAAAGTCTAGTCAAAAGTCAAAATAGCCATTAAGTACAATTGTTTAATGCCAGACAAACTATAAACAAAAATGTATTAAAATTTCACAGATGGCTCAACAGCAAAACATCTTATCTTTACTTTTGTGCTCCCTACCTGGCACTGGCACTCACTCCCGTTATGATTTCCTTCAAAGAAGCTACTCACACACACCTCAGCTGCCTTACATTATTCTTTCTAAAAAGATTAGATAGGGTATCATCCACTTGCATAACAACAGGAAAGACAACATTATTAAAATTAAAAAAACTAAGAGAAAATGGGACTCAGCGCAAGACCTTACTCCTTCAGTTTAACAGCACTTACAGAATTCATCTTTGAGAGAGCGGAAAAGAATCTGCAGAGAAGTGAGAAGACGAGTCAACACCGTAGAGTCAAAAGTTGCCCTCTTGAGGGACTAAGCAAGGGTTATCTTATTTTTATCTTATGTGTAGTAAGGCTGTGAAGCCGTTACTCAGAAAAGTAAACAGACAACAAAGAAGAAATCTGTAAAAAGGTTTTATGGACTGATAAGATTAAATTAGAAAAATATACCTTTGGATTTCTGAGGAAAAACAGAGAGCAAGACTGTTGACAAAACCAAAAACTGTAATATAGGAAATTGTAGATTCACTTAATACTGACCCACTTATTAGTTTGAAGCTTCTATGTAACAAATAATAATTAGAGCAAGCCATTACTGAAAAAAAGGCTGATAATAAGAAAATCTTCACTCGAACATCCAAACTGGATGTGAAGGAAGGTTTTATGGATGGATAAGTGTATATTTGTAATTGAGATTAACTTGAATTAATCCAAATTACTTGGATTAATCCCAATTCAGACTAAAATATGAATTTACAAGAAGCATGTAAAGTATTCCTGCAGATGTCTGAAGAAAAAAAGAGAGCGGAAGACGTAATAATTTTACATGTTACAGTAACAGGCATTTGGAGTTATCGGTAATGATGACCCTGATGATGCACAGATGAAGGACGTTTTATAGCTTTTATGAGGAAGCTGTAAACAGACACCAAATAGTACACATCAGTTGTATCCGGGATTTATAACTGCTGTAACTGCTGACCTGCACTGTGTGTGTGTCTCTCAGGTATTGACCTGGAGAATATTGTCTATTATAAAGATGACACTCATTACTTCGTCATGACGGCTAAAAAGCAGAGTCTGCTGGAGAAAGGAGTCATCCTGCGCGTGAGTTCTTATCTCAGAGTGTGTGGATGAGTGTATATTTGAATGTGCTCGTTACTATAGTACTCATTTTCCTGCAGGATTATGCTGATACAGAGATGCTGCTGTCCCGAGGTAATGTGGACCAGAACGCACTGCTGGCGTACGCCCGGCAGGCCGCTGACTTCTCCACCAATCACCAGCTTCCCGCGCTGGACTTCGCCATCAACCACTACGGGCAGCCGGATGTGGCGATGTTTGACTTCACCTGCATGTACGCGTCTGAGAATGCGGCGCTCGTCCGCCAGCGTAGGGGGCATTCCCTGCTGGTCGCCCTGGTGGGGGACAGTCTGCTGGAGGTGAGACGAACAGATACATCTCTAAGGTCAGCTGGTTTAACATAGCTGTTGGACGGGGGGCAGCTGATGTCCTTTCTGATTAGGGAGGGGCCCGTGAATTCCCAGGACTGCTAGTGGCACTGCTGCGATTCCCTTACTTGCTTCGCATGTGTCACTTACTGCCCACTACTTCACTGGGTGAATGGGTCAAATGGGTTAAATGCACAGAACAATTTCACACTGTGTGCTGTGGTCATGCAAGGGGCCACTGTGCTTTACTTTGGATTACTGGACCAAAATTAAACATGCACTCACATTCAATTACTATACCTTATTGTTTATGTGTTACGAGTTTCTAACCACTGAATGAGTCTTGGCTGCATAATTTTAGGAGCTGAGTCACTCTCAGCCTTGCCATGAAAGTGAAAATTACCATTCTGTCATACGTGAACACCCCAAAGCACATGGTGTGAACAGCACAAAATTCAACATCTGCATTTAACCCATTCACCAAGTGAAGCAGGGGGCAGCCATGAACACGGCGCCCAGGAAGCAGTGTGCTCTTGCTCATGGTACTTGAGAGGTGCCTAGCGATCTCAGGAATCAAACCTGGACTTTCTGATCGCAGGGCGAATGCTCTAATCACTAGGCTACCAGCTACTGAAGTGTGTTAAAACACCAGCAAATCCAATAGGCTGTAATCATACTAGAGTCACTACTGGGCTGAGAACTGTACATTTATCAAGTCATATGTGGTCAATAGCAGTTCTGTGGTCAGAAGCTAACCAATAATGAAAGGTGTGGAGCATTGATTTCCCTAACCATGGACCAGCAAATTGTAGTTCAGTATTATTCAGTATTAAAATGTGCAGAAAAAGTGGGTGCAGGGGGCAGTGGTATACACAGTTGCTGACAAATTAACTGTCATGGACCTCTAAGATAAGTGTACATAATAAAGTGGCCATTAGTGTAAGTGCAAGGTGGATGCTTTTAATAAGGCTAATGCTTAGTGAATGACTCTCTTCTTTAGCCTTTCTGGCCAATGGGGACAGGAATTGCCCGAGGTTTCCTGGCTGCCATGGATACGGGGTGGATGGTTCGCAGTTGGGGACTGGGCGACACCCTTTTAGAGGTGCTGGCTG
Organism: Brachypetersius altus; assembly: GCA_037974465.1. Taxonomy (NCBI): domain Eukaryota; kingdom Metazoa; phylum Chordata; class Actinopteri; order Characiformes; family Alestidae; genus Brachypetersius; species Brachypetersius altus. Next base: position 15,668 of record JBBPDB010113814.1, read on the forward strand.
AGAGGTTGGAGCCGATGTTTTTTTTCTGCTGGAATGATTTATCAGTGTTTACCTCTGCAGAAATGACATGAATGGGTGATTCTTCATTTTCCTTTTCTCTCAGAGAGAGCGTGTATCGCTTACTTCCCCAAACGACGCCAGAAAATGTCAGTAAGAACTACACCCAATATAGTCTGGACCCCGTCACACGCTACCCCAACATCAACACCCAGCTCATCAGCCCGGCTCAGGTGTGTTAGACACATTCACAATGTTGGAGCATGTGCACAGTACTGTGCTAAATGTTCCCTTCATGTACAGTAACCCCTCAGTCTAACGCAGATTTTTCTGAGAACCGAACTGTATTACCGCCACCAGCCCAGCGGTGGTGGTAAAACACTGAAAAGTTGTCAACCGCCATAAAAAGAAGAAGAAGAAGCTGCTGCAGCATGTAGCATGACTGCTCCATCTCTTGTCGTATTTTAGTGTTTTAACCCCCACCCCCCCGCAATTTTTAACAATTCTCAGTTTATTTAGGATTAGTAAGCTGTGCCCTGTCTAAACATGTGGGTAGAGGAAATTGTTTCAACATTTCTTTTGTGTATGAGTCTTTGCATGCTGCTAAAACTATCTGTTAATGCTAATGTTTTTTTAAACAAAGTTTTCTCTTTCAGATTGTTTACCTTCTGATTCTCATTGTTTACCTTCTTATTCTGATTTTCTTTGAAGGTAATGCATTAAACTGAGTTTAAAATGAAATTAAAGCAGATTTGGGGGCATTTTTTTTTTTTTTACCAAAACACAACAACACGGTCTTTCAGTATACGCAGGTGCTCTTGGAATGTAACCCCCTGAAAAGCAGGGGATTACTGTTTTTGATTTTCTTTTAAAACAGTCAAATTATGTTTTCTGCATTATTGCTGATAAATTATGTGCTTAATGACCATATTGGCTGGAAAATAAACAAATAACTAACTTTTCACAGTACTGTACATACATAACACATATGTATGTACACATTTCTTTGTGCAGGTGTGTCACCTCATAGACACAGATGAAGGACCACTTTTGGGCATGAGTATCATCTCTCCAACATCAAGGCTCACACGGCAAGGTGAGAATCTCCTGTAGACACACACACACACATACAGTATATACAATTACTATGAGAAATGATAGAATGTGTGTATGCATGTACAGATTCCACGGCTCGTTCAAATAAGCTGCTGAACTGGTGCCAGGAGCAGACGGACGGTTACCAGAGTGTGTGTGTGACTGACCTCACCACATCCTGGAGGAACGGACTAGCCCTGTGTGCTCTAATACACAGATACAGACCTGACCTCATGTGAGTTCTTCTGTGTAACGTTGTGTGTGTTTGTGCTGCAGTAATGATGTCTATCTAGGAGCTATTTTCAGACAGACGCTGCGAGACTGCTGGCTGCAGCTGCCAAGTAGGCTAAACCCTTGTATCTCACATGGCCAAATTATCAAGACATATCCTAATAACACCAGTTAATCTGCAGTCAGTAGCCAGAAAGCTATCATCCTTCTGGCCAGGCCTCTTTACTGCGGAAAAATGGAAATATGCTGGTGATTGTGTTTTTAATATATATTACTTTAAATAGTTTAACCATTTAGACCCTTTTACCCTTGTTCAATAAAGACTCACTCACAGATGCCCTCTAGTGGTTTTTCATTTAATTGGATAAATAGGATATGGCCAGGCTACAATAAATGTCAATTGATCTGTAAGTGGTCCTAAAATACACAGTTGCTCTGATGTTTAGTGCTTCTGATGCGTCCGTTGCAGTGATTTTGACTATCTGGAGGAGAGTGAGGCAGAGCTGAACTGGCAGTTAGGCTTGGAGGTAGCTGAGCGGGAGTTCGGCGTATCCCCCATCATGACTGTTAAGGAGCTGAGTATGCTGGAGGAGAGCGACTCGCTTTGCATGGTCATGTACCTCAGCCAGCTCCACGACCTCCTCAAAGACACAGTGCCACTCAGTGGTGAGGAGTCGCATTTACCCCTGGCTCACAGCACAGAGACAAAAAGATCTCTTTAGTGGATCTGTGGCTTGGATGCTGATCTCCTTTCTCTCCTTTCAGAGAGTCTGAGTCCAGAGGAGAGAGTGGCTCTGCTCTCCAGCACCAAGTCTCCAATGTGTTTACTCAACAAACTGGGACAGAGTCTGTCCCGAAAACGCAACCCCAAGGTATACACTCACACACACACACACACACACACACACACACACACACACACACACACACACACAAACACATTTGACTTTTACCAATGAATGATTCAGTGGCTATGTAAATATAATATATGTACACCTAATGAGGTATCGACTAAGCGGAACCAGGTATTTAAGGCATTTGAAATACAATGTAATACTGGGCTTCCTTGAAGAGAGGCCTTGGAATGATTAAGTGAGCACATAGACAATGGGATCTAAATAAAATATTCTCATATATAAAATATATATATATATATATTTAAGTGTGTGTGTGTGTGTGTGTGTGTGTGCGGGGGCTCAGGATAAGAAGGAAAAGGAGGATGATGGAGTGGGCAAGAGAAGGAGAACAAGCCAAGCTGGTCAGTCTGAGGATGTGAGTATTTTTTATGACTGCTGTTGTTCCTCCTTAAACCTGCAGAAAATGTGCACTGAGCTCTTAATTATTAACTCTTAGAAGTGATTCTTGCTGGTTTCACAATTTGAAAGTGTTTGAAGGTGTTTCTAACAAAGCACCAGAAGTTGGATGTTACAAGTGTGGAAATACAAGTGTAAGCTGTGATCTGAGTTTCTTCCTTCGTCCATTATGTTTCATTACAACAGGAGGAGGGTTCGAAGGACACTCGGGCAGTGTCACCTTCGTCAGAGGTGGGCGTAGCGGCTGTCACCAGCGGTAGCCAAAGCAGAGTCAGATCCATGGCGACCCAGTTGTTGGCCAAGTTTGAAGAAAACGCCCCGTCACCCTCGGTCACTGCGATCCGGAGACAGGTGTTTGTCTGTGTGTGTGTGTTAATGTGTGTGCTGGTGCTTCCTAGGTCAGTGTTTGCATTTGTATGCATTTGTTTAACTGTTTGGATGTGTGTGTTTGATCTTTGAGGGATGTAACGTCACCTGTCAGTCATTGCTCCTGGTGCCGAACTTAATGCTGCTGGATGTAGTCTTTTGCTTTTAGAAAATTCTGGTTGAGGGTAGATGGAAACACAGGCTTGAAATGTACTGTTATAGGGCAGTGTGTGCTGTGTAGCCGAGGCTGGGTGATAATTGCTGTACATGTAGTGGTGTAGGATTGATGTCTGGTGGTTGCTGTAATGTAGAGACTACACTGTAGTGATATAAACATTTATATTCAAAAGTGACATTTTCCGTTTTTCTATTGGAAATCTGTAACTTGAGTCATAAATAGCACTAACAGAGCCATGTCATAAATATAGATGTCCTATGATCTAATGAGTTGTCATTACAAGTTGACACATTTATGTGGTTAATCCATATATATATATTTATTAGTGTTGGGCATGGATAATTTTTTATATCTAGATTAATCTCACTGTAATGTGGGAATTAATCTAGATAAATCTAGATTAAAATGACTCATTTGAATTCTGCCGAAGGCGTTCAGAATATGTGTGCTACCCAAATAATGACTAAAGTGAGTCTTTGAGAAC
>JBBPDB010113823.1:0-19329 GCA_037974465.1 Brachypetersius altus
CTCCAAATGTTCTCCCAGATCACTTTAATTTCATTTTGAACTCAGTTTAATACATTACCCTTAAAGAAAATGTAAATTTAAACCCGAGGTTTAAATACGGAAACGAGAGAGAGACAGAGAGAGAGCAACAGAGAGAGCGAAGGCAGGTTTAAAACGGGCGCGATCCGGAAAAGTCACGAGAGAGAGAGAGAGACAGTACAATATTTCAATAATATATATATAATATATATATATATATTAGTGTGTATGTGTACACACTCATATATATGTGTATGTATGTATGTTTATATTTCTATATTTTTTATCAGCATAGAGTGCATGTAACAGTATAGACAAATGACAGTGAGTATTTGCATATATTGGCATGGATTATTATATTATAAAATCCCTGTATAGGGATTGTACATGCTGTATATGATAACACAAACTTAGCTCTGCCTCGCTGTATCTCACCTGCTGTCCGTCACTTAAGTCTGTTTATATCAACCAGCACATTGCTATCAACAGTACATAGACATTCCGTTTTATTACATTTGGAATAGATCTAAATATATATTTTATTACCTTAGTTTTAGCCTTTTCACATTTCTCTTTTTCAATATATTTGTAAACTTTATTGCATGGTTTTATGGCCTACTCAGGGGCTCACTTCACTACATGTTGTATTTCTGTAACTATGTATATGACAAAGAATCTTAAAATTAAATACTCATTATACAAACACTGTTTTGTAAACAAATATATATATATATATGTATATTCAGAAAAGTAGTGCAAATAAATGTATGTTTAAATATGAAAAGCATTTCTTTTGGGATATCCCTCCCCTGTTTTGGTGTCGTCTATCAAATGTATATATACTGTTATGTGCGCATACACACACACAAATACACACCTAGCACTCTATATATTTCTCTATATGTGTGTGTGTATGTATGTATTTCTCTTCACACTCAGTATGATTTTCTCTCCTCCACAGTTATTACCCTCCTCTTCCTGGCCAAGACAGTGGATTGAGATGGGGTGGCAAAAAGTTTGAGGAATTACCAATAGCCCACATAAAGGCCACTTATAACAAGTAAGTAACACTTTATTTCTAGTGAATTGTAGGGATGCACCGAAATTATTTTTGGGTCGAATCTGAAAACCGAAAATTAGGAAACACTTGGCTGAAAACCAACACCGAAATAAATTATTATTATTATTATTATTATTATTATTATTATTAAAAGAATAAATATATTACAAAACTATGAAACTATTTATTTAGCATTCAAACAATGCACAATATAAAATACATTTTGAAATAAAATATTTTATTTGGTCCCATTCATGAATAGCCTAAAAGCAAGATCTGAAATATTGTACAGTTAAATATCTTCTCTCATAAAACAAGTGAATTCAAAGTGCATTTTAATATTCTGAAGGAAGTGCATGAACAAGGTGCTTTAAAACTGTTGAAAGATAGCCATATAGATAGCCATATATTAACTGTAATCACTGGAAAACTTTCTTGCCTTCTCAAAAACAGACGGGGTGGGTGAGCTCGAAAGGTCTTGCCTCTTCTGTGCTTCATACTCTGCATGGCGATCGGGATGTTTTGATTTTATATGATAAATTAATCCTATTGTTGGGAAAGTCTTTGTGGATGCATCCCCTCTAGAAATTTCAGCATTGCGCACTTTACAAACTGCTTTCCGTGTGTCTTTCTTACATATATCGAACTGTGCCCACATGACAGACATGTTGACTCTAATCCAGTCTGGCGCCTGCAGGTTGCGGTTGTTAACTTCGTCATGTTAAAAATAAAATCTGCCGAAACCAAAAATGCAATGACTGAATATTTGGTGCATCCCTAGTGGATTGTGGAAAGATCCAGGCACTGAAATAAAGCATCCTGGCAATTTTTAGAGACTGGTCCTGAAGCTGGGGGATCGAATGGAGCTCTGATCGTATTTCACTTTTCTCCTCAGCACTCATATCCAGGTGACGGATGACGAAGGCCGGTCAATGGTCAGAACCTCTTGTGGGACCGAGGGCTTCCGCAATATAAAGAAGTCCACCCCCATCGCAGCACAGACGGCTGGAATCTCCGCTGCTGCGGTAAGATGTGTTCAGATCAGAGCGGCTGAAAATTGTATTCAGACAAAGTAGAATTTTAAGTGGCTCCACTATACTTAGAACTATGGTGAAAGATGCTTTCACCATATATAATATGACAATTAATTTAGTTCCTTATTGGTTGAATTGAACCAGATGACTCCAGCTTAAATACATAAAAATATATGCACTCAAATAAAAATGATTAGTAAAGTTAAATATATGTAGCAGTAATAGAAAAGTATATATATTCATATTGTTTTTGCCTACACATGTTAACTTGGTAACACTAAGGTAAAGGGATATAAACACAGTTCATTCATTATGATACAATGTTAATACAATACAATTCAATACAAGGTTTACAAACTAGATGATTTTTCCAACTGAAATATATAAAATACACAAATAAATGATTAGCAGAAGGGTGTGTTTTTTTTACATCAAAAGTCAAATACCGTTACAGTGAAAATAAAACGTAGAATGTCAACCCACTGAATCTGTAGTATATTTTATTTACATTACATCTATTGTACATCGGTGATGAGTCTGTGCATTTAAAAGGAATTATGCAAATTGATAACTGTTCATGCTGTAAAAAATTACGTATGAGGTGGCTATGGGAATATGATTAGATGACAAAAGCATGTTCTTGAACCTGATTAACTACATTATATATCCTTGTTACATTTTGGTCCCTTTTCTCTCCTGTGATGTAGGGAAAGAATGTGAGCATTTTACACGTAATGAATTCCCCACAGTGAGCGTCCTTGGAATGGCCTTGAGAAAGTGGTGAAATGGAACCATCAATTTAAATTAAAAATGTTTTTTTGCTTCTTTCAGTCACTTATATCATATTTTACCCGTGTCTACACCACCCTGTTGTCCACTGGATGGCAGCACGGTCTCTTTTAGCGGTGTCTTAGTGATGTATGAAGGTGCTACCAACCTTTACATTGATTCTTATAGCTTCACTTTTTGGAGGAAGGTAATTATATATGGCCCAGTCTAAACATCCACCTGATTGCTGGTGGTGGGAATTTGACGAACGCCGCAATAAAGCCATAATCAACATTGGACTTGTCATGCAATGCTCGCCCACCTCCCCTCTCCCTCCTCAAGAGAGGATGTGCTCCTTCACATATTACTGCAACTATCCCCTTCATGACAAGTACATCAGGCGGCCTCTGGTTTTCCTAATTGGAGAAGCTTTCTGTGCATTGAGTTTGTTAGCTCATATGTTGACAATTAGGCGAAGGGACAGAGCTATCGTTCGGACATTTAGGTTCATGTTTATCCTCCTCCCTCCAAGTTACCTCTGCGCTGTGCAGGTAATTTCATCAGCGTTTGCCATAGGGAAGTTAATGAGAACCCCGCACAGTGACACTGCGGATAATAACTGCATGACTTTATTCTTATAGCCATTCATTTGCTGTGTGGACACAAGCGCCATCAGCTAAATCAGTATTTTTCACAGAGCCCTCGCTAAATAACCCCCTGCAACTTTGTTTTGCTTCGGCTATTTATTAGCTTTTAATAGACAAAGTGCTTTACTTTGTGTCTTGTTTCCTTTGGACAGAAAGCACAAGCCAAGGGCGTGACTTTTGTCCGTGTTCTGGTCAAAGGTCTGGGGCCAGGTCGCTTGGTAAGTACAGCTAATGATGCACTCGAACATATCATCCCAGGACCAATTACAGGATGTATATCTGCGCTTTACAAATTAAACCTTGTATCTCCAAAGTGATAATTGCACAAGAGAAGGAAAAAACACTCATAACCTATAAGAAAGTCAGTATAAAATAGTTTATCATTATTGTTCATTGTAACATCTTCAGACAATGTAAAAGGTAATTGGTGGTTTGAAATTATTAACAGGAAAAAACAACAAATGGAGAAATAAGGTTTTGTAGTAACAGTATATTAGGATCATTAATGCCTAATATAATGTAGTGGAAGCATGTGTTCTCTAGACATTACTTAATTTGTGAACACTAAAAGTGAAAAAAGTGTCTGGTGAACTTTCTTGACTTTCTCATAGTTATGGGTTCCTGGAATAGTCTAGGAGTATAATTCAGTGGCAGTGGTGAATTACCAGTTACCATTAAACTGGGTCTAGGTGGCTGGTCCATAGAGTTTAAACATAAACTACGCATTTCACCATGAAGTTTACAGTGTTGCTAGCTGTCATTCTCATGCTCAGTTGGATGCATTTTGATAACCATTGTAAAGAGTGGGTAATGGGCAGTGAGAAATAATAGACTACACATCAAAGTGCCACTATATTAAGTATACAGACCTTGTATCTACAATATTTTATTGTCCTGTCCGGTTTTATTCGTCTGGTTTAGGTCTGTTTTTGGACCCAATTTCGGGTCGGGTTTGTTGTTTTTTGTTGAAATTACACCCGAAATTCGATGCTATTTGTTGGGTTGGACTTTCTTGGACTTCAGTAAAAGCTTTAGTGGTGAGTTTGGGTGTGAATGGGATCCAATGCGTCCCAGAGACTTGCTGTGATTCGATCACTTAAAGCACCTCCTTAGGTAGACAGGGTTGTATATGCATACATACTGGTTGTGGTGTGAACTCTATAACGCATCTAATAACTATGAAGGACCACCTAATCAACTGTGTCCTCACAGCAGACACAAAAAAGTTGTGCAGTTCCTTTCTTCATCTCCTGTCCTGTTTGTTTATAAGATCACAATCCATGCTGTCAAAATGTTTATGACCCTCAATTAAGCAGGGACTCGCTGCACATTTTTGCCTGATGTCTTCCTCGAATCATGAAATCCCATCATAAAGGGTCACTGGAGACACATTTGAGACCCAGGAAGATGCCAGATGTTAACGGATACACGTCTTGTGCTAAGTGTTAATGGATCGCTCAAGACGGATGTTAATACAAGGCTTGGACAGGGCCTTACCGTCACCAGTTGGGCAGTTCTTGCATGAAAAGTAAGTCATGTTAATAGTGGCTTGATCGAAGGATTAAAGTAAGAGTGAAGGACACACAAAAAACTGGTGTAAGACAAGAGGGGTTTATTGTGAGACATGTTAATGTGTATAAGGTGATAAGGGGATGAAAAAGGACACCAGTACTGTAAGAGACAGTGCTTTGGCGGACTACTGAGGAATGATGGGACCTTTTTAAATAAAATGAATAATAAAAAAACACATGAAACCACATGGGTTTTTCTGGGTGATAAAATGTTATGGACATGATATTTGTACTTTGATCACCAACCAAAAAATATTGCGTTTAATCTAAAAAGGGTTGCGTGTCTTATTCAATTTACTTTGCAGACTGTTTTGTTTATAAGTTAGTTAATCTTTAGTGGCTGCCATAGGTTTGATTCTAAAGAAATGTCAGTACCAATAATCAATTCGTCAAATTAAAATAAACGAACGAAGAAAAGTGCCATTACATGAAGCTTGAAATCCACTTCTGAAATCTAAAATCCACTACTAAATGAAAGTGGTAGACCACTCAGTAAGTGACTTCAGCAGTAGACCTTGTTGACCAAAAAAAGTAGACAAATCCTTTTATTTGTGAAGAAGAACCTTCAAGGTACTGTCCAGTTGATCAAGACCTAAGAGGCTTCACCACAAAAGAAAAAAAGTCCAAAAATTAGTACAAAAGAAAAACCAGTTTTAACATCATAAAAAACACCTCAAAGTGAGCACTTGGCCAGGTGTAGTGGAGATGGGTTCTTTGCTTCTTTAGTTTTGCACTGGAGCTGCCAAGAATAATGTAGCTTTTGGCTTACAAATACTGGAAGCTTAAAGCCAGCAGTGCATCTGGAAAATAACCAAAAAGTACATTGCGTAGCTATAGTGGGGAGTAACACCTTACTCTTACTCATTTTAGTTATAATAGGTCTATGGGCTATACAAGACATGTTCATTAAGTTCTTTGCACAAAATCACTCTATATATAAGATGTTGCTGGCCATGCCCCACCCATCCCATGCTAAGAACTTCATGAACCTGTTTTATATAGCCCATAGACCGAGTATAATTTGGGTTTTTTTAAAATTAGTTTTGTTAGTTGTATGAGTTATAGTGGTGGGCATAGATTAATTTTTGTAATCTAGATTAATCTCACTGTAATCTTGGAATTAATCTAGATTATAATGGCTCATTTGAGTTCTGCTGAAGGCATTCAGAATGTGTGCTACCCAAATAATGACTAAAAGTAAGTCTTTGAAAACGGGTTTCTCAACTCCTACAGTAAACTAATTCCGCATTGCACAAGGCGCAAACAACCTTAGTCTTGTTTAGGTTTCCATTGGGAAGCTTCTTAAAAGTAAACCCGGCGGCTTCATAGCTGCATCCATGTTAGCACGTCACGTTTGATGTGGTAATTTCACAGTAGGCATACACACAGGTTGGAAGACTCGTTCTCACCCCCTACAGTGCAATTCGGCTAGGTATACATCAGCGCTAAAATATCAAGGTGAAAGTCATCATAGCTTGCGTAGTATAGACCCAGCTCCCAACCCAACCTTGTGAATATTTTTTTTATCGCCCGATAAGAGTTTCACGTCAACGCAGCACGTTAACGATGATAACGGCCCAGCACTAATTAGTTCTTTTTTTTTACTATGTATGTCACTTTGTGCTGTAACATTTTATTTTAGAAATAAAAACAGGAGAATCTGAGGAACTTCAGCTCTTAATTTCAGGTATTGGGGAGCGTATGTAGATTATTTTATTATTTATTATTTATTATTTGGAAACCGCTGCCCCGAAGAGTCTGTTCACACACAAAAACAGTCTAAGGATGTGTGAAAATTAACCTGAACTAGAATGCACTAGAATAAAGGTGTGAAATAAAAAGGAAAGTTGTTTTTCTCCGCGCCAATACGTACCACCATCTGTGAAACACTGCTCGGGCTTGCGTGGCTGCCTCTGAACGGCGACAGCCGGGCGGATTCTGTAGTCTGCGGAGGGAAAAAAAGCTTGTTCTCATGCAGCAGGACAATGATCCAAAAACGCAGCGCCCTGGCAACCGAAAGGGCTTGGAGATCCAACCTGTCCAAATGAGCCGTAACTAAAGTAGAGTACGGTTCTATCTGGCCTGAGATGATGACTGTGCATCAGCAACTGCAGAATACAAAAGAAAGATAATTTCACTTGGATATTCATTCTGATGCATTAGATGAGTTGAACATATGACTTGCCTGATCCCTTAAAAATGCTTGTGCATAAAAGCAGATAGACTGCACTTTAACCCCCAAAATTACTGGAGAACATACCCAGAATAGCAAAAAGCTTCACTTTTGGATCTCACTGGAGGCAAGGCTGGCTTTAGGCATACACTGAGAAGCTGCCTGTTGATTGGATGACTGCGAGCCTGAATCGGAGGGAATGTGGCATGAAAGATTAGCGTGACGGTAAAATTGCATTAGTTTAGCCCTAATCAAAATGAATTGGCAAAATGCAAGGCCAAACTCTGAGGCTTTGTACTGTGTGGTGGTGCAGGCAAAAATAGCAACAGCACCAATCAGGAGGGCTGGGTATCAAATACTTGATCATACCCTCCATAGCGCAACAAATAACAATCACATGAAAAATATATTATATATTATGACTTTTTGAGAAATAAGGCACTAAACTGTGTCCTGAATTTCCTGTGTATATAATAACATCAACAAATATGTGTTGGTGATGTGCAGATGACTCCTCCCGCCTCTCGCACTGTTCCAATCCAGCATTGACTGTTTGAAAACACAGCTGTTAGAAGGCATTAATGCTGCAGAAGCACCAATAGCAGTAGCATTTGTCCAGGAGATTTTCCATATTTCAGGACTATTCAGAAAACGGTACCAGTTTAGTACCAGTTCTCAAAATCATCCCTAATAAACTGAACAACTGGCCAAGGTTTGCATGTAAAACGCATATAACCTCAAAAGCACCTTCAAATGTCTTTCTAATCTAATCTGCCATGGAGGCAGATGCATCTTTCTTTTGAGCAAGACTGCTCTTGTATTCTGTTTTGTGGGTGTTGCCTTAATTAATATGCAATTCTTCCACAGGATGGAAAATATGGGGCAATGCAAATAATGTGATTTATTTAGCCAGAAATAATTTTGCTATGCTGTGGCTGCACTCACTTTTGGTCCTTAGACTAATATTTCTTGTATTTTTTTTGCATAATAATTATGATTTTGAATAAAATATGTATACAAATGAATATGTAGTTTATGTAACGCCTCAGTGCAGTAATCATACTCGCTCCTCACTGAAACATGATATTGTAAATAAAATAAGTAATAAGGTACAGAATCAAATGGAAGTCATAAAGCCCTGCTCAGCCTGTGCTTTGTTAGGGTTAGATTCAATATTAAGCTCCATCAATATACTCTTCAGTTCTGGATTAGATTTTCATCAGTTATCCATTTTAAGAAGAACCAGTTAAATATGGTTCTTAATAAAAGTGGTAGAACATCCCAAGATAATAAGACTCTGTTAATGATACACACCTAAACACACACACACACACACACACACACACAACCAGTCAAACATTTTGCACACCACTTATCCATTCATTTCTTAAGCTACATATTTATTGTTGAACATATTTATTGTTGAACATATTTGAAAATATGTCAAATAAAACAAGTTTCCTTTATAAAATGGAAAGAATATGCAACAGAGTATGTCTGACATTTTATTAACTGGTTGGTGGTGATGCAGAGTCAAATTCTAGACTGTCCTTTAAATGCACTCATTAACAGTTTCATCCCATTGGCTATCGAATAATAGCTCGTTAAATATAAAGTTGTCTGGTGATTGACATTATAATTATATTACGTGGCTTTTTGAAGGTCAGTCATGATTAATAAAAAATATCTGGCTAATAAAATAACTTAAGTGGTGAACATACTGTAAATGTATTTGTTAGCAAAAAATGGAGTGTATTTTTAGTAAGTATTTAGTGAGTATGATGCAAATGTAGAAAATCTCAGTGTGTGCCAAAACTTTTGACTGGTAGTGTATATACAAATGCATTGTATTGCACTCATGTACAGTAATGCCCCGTTATTCGCGGGGGTTACGTTACAAGAGCACCCGCATATAATGAAAAACTGCATTAAAAATGCCTGTTTCTATAGTGTAATGTGCCCAGTATGCTCCCAGAACACTTTAATTTCATTTTAAACTCATTGAAATACATTGCGCTTAACGAAAATGTAAAGATAAGGAGAGAGAGAGAGAGAGAGACGTACGTAGCAGTGGGGTATGTGTGTGTGAGAGAGAGAGAGAGAGAGAGAGAGACGTGCGCTCGAACCAGAAGTGTGTGTATACGTGAGAGAGAGAGACGTATGTGGCAGAATTCATATTTGGATTACTGTTTGTGTTTTTAGTAACTTATATATTTTTAATAATTTAAAACTAAAATGCGTAAAAAAAAAACATATTGCCACGAAAAAAGCTAAAAAAAGGGGTGGATATGGGAGCAGTTTCCGTGATGTTCTTGAGATTTCCGCGTAAAACGATCACTTCCGTTCTTGAAAAAAATGTGTGTGAAAAAAAAATTCGTGAGTCCTGATCCGCGTAAAACTGGGGCATTACTGTATTCTGTTTATTTGTCTTGAAAAGTAATGTTTTAAAGGATTAGACCAACAAAACAAACGAAAATGTAAGTTAATTTCCGAGCCCCGTTGACAGACCCATTGCCTAACCTAAACTGTTGACATAAAGTTGATTGCCCACACGGTGACTTTAACATCAACACCCCCCTCCCCGGCAGTAATTTGATGTTTTCCAATGCATTTTGCATCCGACACTGGCGCTGCTCCCTAATGTCCTTTGTCAACCCAAATCATGTTTTGTTTGGCATAATCCATCCATTGGCATGGCATCAATGCTTGTCTCTGTCTTTCCTCTTTTTTCACTCGTGTATGCTTGCCTGTAAGGCAAAGCGGTTCTTATGAATGCTAATTTTACAATCAATAATATAAGGCTGACCGTTGACCCAGTGGCCCACAGCAGGGTTTTATGCAGTGGAGTGTAAGCTGGGGGAGGACATTAAGGCAGGGTGAGAATATAATGAGCCACTCCAGAGCTGCAGGCTATGGGAGGCTTTTAAGACCTACATGACGCTTTTTTCCTCACCCCAGTATATTCGCAGGAAGCAAGAAGCTTCTAGAATGGTGATGCATTCACACTAATTCACGCTTCCACAGCCCAGTGTGAGTCTTTCAACTACAGTACCGGCCAATTTAGAGAATGGAGTCAAACCTTGGAGGAGGTTAAGAAAGAACATTGCTGGCAAGCTAATATGGCAAGGAAGGTGCTTGAGTTCATGTCAGAAATTGCAGTTGAAAAATATCCATGTATACCACTATTCATCCGTTTATCTGCATAATTTGCATAATTACCTTGTTTATCAATGGTCAGGACCTCCACGAGACCACTAGTGATCAGATATTATTATTTGGGTAGTGAATCTTTTCCAGCACAGTGGTGACACTAATATGGTAGTTGCATGTATGTGCGTGTGTGCGTGCGTGTGATCAGTGCCCAAACTTGCTAAAAGAAAAAATACCCTTATTTTAATTAGACTTGCTTCTGTGGTTTCTGGTGCTTCATGTTAGCATAGGTTGCATATATGCCAACAATTGCAGAAGCTATGTTGAGGCCTATATAGCCAGTATGTTTGTGCCAGTTTGGATGAGGCTTAAACTGTAGGCTCTATGGACTGGTGGTCCATTACATGCTTTAGCTTCATCCAAACTTTGCTGAAAGAAGAAATTCAGTCATTTTAATTTGTCTTGCTTCTGTGGTTTCTGACACTTATGTGTCATTGTTAGCATATGTGACCTGATCTGGCAAAATGTCACACTGACCCAAAATTTTTTCTCAAAGCTGTATCTTAAACGGTTGTGAAGTTACAATCGTTTGAATGATGGTAGCACAGCACCATTTTCCAACTGAAAAAACGAAAAAATCGCATTTAAAGTTTTTGTCAGTTTTTTGTTGATATCTTTAACAATCCATAGAATTCAAAGAGATGCACCCAGTATTCAACAACAAAATTTTATTACAGGCATTTAGATATAAAATATATTAAATCAGACTGAAGACACATCACTAGAGCCAAAGAACTCATTGACTAACTTGATTCAATTTTGCTGGCCAGTAGCAGAGCGCAGATTGGAGACGTCCACTGAGTTTAAGCTTTAGCTATTTTACATTACTTTGACAATGACATTATACCAAACAGCAATCACACAACACGACACACTCTAAACAACTTCAATGATGTTGACCCAAAATACAAATGTTAAACCCGATCTTTGTAAGGAGATAAATTTAAGCAGCGCTGTGGTCTGAGGTAGTGCAGCAAGTCGAGATCTCGGAGTAGCAGAAGCAGCTTGTCACCAAGGTAAGCTACACGCTTATCTCTTATCTGGAGCAGGGTCTGGTGGTCATAAACATGTGTACCAGCTGTTCGGATACACGTTTGCGAGTTTCAGTGTGAAATCTTGAGAAGAAACACACAATAGCACCAAAGTGTTGGACTCCTAGCGCACCGCCATCTTGGAAAATGGTTGTTGAGCTATTGGCCCAAAAGTTCTACCAAAGTTGAGCACTAGCACAAACGGACATAAAGGGACAAAACATCTTATAAACCTCTACAAGCAAGTTCCATGTGGATTGGTGACGTCTACATATGTGATACTGCTGACTAAATCCATGAAAAAAGACCAAAAAATATATATGCAGGAAAACAAATATATAGAAGAAAAAAACATTGACAAACCCTATATGGCCTTGCTACACTGCAGCTGCAGCCATAACTACTCAAAAAAGTGCAGGTATTGTGGTGGGCAAAATGAGCAAAGCTTGGACAAAATAATTGAAGAGCAACTAAGTGAAGTAAGTGAAGAGCAATAATAACATTCTTCTATGTGTGTTTTTTTTAAAAATATGGTTATATGTTCTTCATTCAGATTTCTTTGATAATGGCTGCAGTTGATGCAATCTTTTTTCAAAGTGGCTTTCAAAGCATATCAGTGAAAATAGAATTAAAGATTAAAATATACATACTTTGATGTGATCTACAAGGTCCTGAGTCAGTTTTGTAGCAAGGCACTGAATAGTTGCTTTCTCTTCATGCAGCAGGCAACTATTAATAAAAAAAACAGATCCTCAAGATTATATCACAAACAAAATCTAAATTTTTTTTTATATGAAGCTTACCTGAAATATTCATGGTCTGTGAAAAAGTCTATCTCCTCTTGAATAGCCATCCTCAGAGAAATGCCCTCATCAATTTGCATCTGACCACGGCACTTAACAATGATATATCCTTTACTCAACGGGATGACTTGATTTCTGACAACTTTCAGTATATTTTTTTCCGTCCCTTTGTCAATGAGGTCAGGCTTGGTAAGAATAGCTGGTGAAAAAAATTTGTTAGAAACATAAAATTATTGTATAAATGGTTATTATATGTCAATACAGTATATATACATGCCTTTTTATTTTTATTTTTTTATTTTTTATTTTTTACATAACAGTATCATTATTATGATCATGATGATGAAGATAAATGTAAATAATTTTGCTTTTATTGGATTATTATCTTTGAATTTTCAGTTTGGTGGCAAAAAGGTATCACTCACAACAAAAATAAAACCAAATTTTATCATTCTCGACACTAGGATGGCTGTCCAAACAAACAATTAGCTTTGTTAGTATT
This sequence comes from Brachypetersius altus, assembly GCA_037974465.1. Classification (NCBI taxonomy): domain Eukaryota; kingdom Metazoa; phylum Chordata; class Actinopteri; order Characiformes; family Alestidae; genus Brachypetersius; species Brachypetersius altus. The sequence continues at coordinate 12,818 of JBBPDB010113823.1, forward strand.
TTACCCAGAGTTCTTTTTCCATCAGGATCCACTTCCAGAGCCATTTTCAGTGCTTCTGTTGTTGCAATGTCAACATTACATGGGACCACGACCAATATTATGGTTTCAGTCTTCTCAATAAAGCTCCGTATGAGTTTTTTAATCTATGTGACAGGAATAAAAATCCACAAATAAATGGAAAGACTTTCATTAGAAAATGTAAATCTGTAGTTCATACTAACTTGATCTCCAATATCCTTAGGCTGATCTTTTACAGGAACTCTGGCAATCCCAGGCAGATCAATCAGTGTGAGGTCACAAACATCAGGAGACATGATCTGCAGAGTGATGAGCTCATCACATATTCCAACTCCATCTCCAGCCAACTCTCTCTGGGCTGATAGATACATGTAACACTTAGACTATGTAAATGTGTATTTGGATGATGCTGTGAAAATCATGACTCTTTTTTAGAGTAACAACTCAAGGAAATAAGAAAAAAGAGCCTCTTTTTTCAGTATTATAAACTGTACTAACCTGTCTGGACATATTCGCCAATCAGTTTGGGGTCAGTAAACTCAGTGCTTGTCTCCCGGCACGTTATGACTGCTCGCCATTGAAAGCCACTCTTGATCTTCGTTAGTATAAGCTCCAGAGGACATCTGGTAACACTACCTACAGTGAAAATAAAATATGCATTTGTATTTCATTTGTATTCAATCAACTAGCCCTGAAAATTGATGGCACTGGAGCACAGGCCAATGCCTGGCCATCATTGGCAGATGGAAACCCCTCTGTGATTGGAGACCTTAACGTGGTGGAGGGTTTTGCATTCCTCAGTGATCCTAGGAGCTATGTTGTTAGGGGCAATTGGCCCTGGTAGGCATTCCCAGGGGAAACAGGTCCTAGGGTAGAGTTCAAACCCCTAGTTTTAATTGGTAATCCATGATTTAGCTCAGGAAATGGCTACAATAAAATAGCTTGTCACCTAAACTTTATATACCCTATATCAGAGCAATAATTAAAAAGTTTAAAACAACTGGAACTGTGACAAACAAGGCTGGACCCAAGTTGAGGAGGATTGCAAGGGAGGTTAAAAAGCTCTCTGTCAGAGAACTGCTGCAAAGAGTGCCATCTTTGGGTCACAGAGTCTCCATAACAACCATTAGACGCTATCTGCATTCCTACAGATTGTTTGAGAGGCATGCCAGGAAAAAAGCCTCTTCTCTTATATATAGTCACGAATGTAAATTTGTGGAGTTTGCTAAATGCTACTAGGAAAAGGCACATGGAAGGAATGCCAAAAACAGAAAACTGAAAATGGTTCATCATCGGGTCTTTCAGCAGTATAATTACCCAATACATATGGCCAAATCAACAGAGAAATAATTCACCAGACACAAAATCAACCTTCTTCCATGGCCATCTCAGTCCCCAGACTTGAATCCCATTGAAAACCTGTGGGGTGAGCTGAAGAGGAGAGTGCATAAGAGAGGACCCAGGACACAGGAAGAGAAATCGTCAAAAATGCCTTTCTTGCCTTTCTCTGTATTCTCCAACCTTGTGAAATGTAACAAGAGAAGATTGTGCAGTTGGTGAAAGAGGGGTGTTAAAAGCAAAGGGTGTCAATAATTGCGACACACATGGTTTCATGTAATAAATATATTTCTTGATGTGGGATTTAATGTGGGATGAAAAAAAAGTTATTTCTCATCTTATCTTTTCTCATCTTATCTTATCTTATCTTAAAAATAAATATTTTAAATTTAGTAACAGGTAAAACAGGATCATGCAAAAACAAACAAACAAACAAAACACCCTTGTTTCCTCCCATTCTTTCCTGAACACACCAAAACCAAATAAATGTTCTCTGTATCCGCATTAGCACAGTTAAAAAATTATCTCATCTCAGGTGTGTGGGAAGTGTTTGGGGTAGAGAAGGGAACCCTAGTAAAACAATATCTGTGGAAAACAGCAATGTTGACTGACCACACCCCATGTGTTGTTAGATGGAATAACATGCAGATTTTAAAATGATGAAAAAATGAACTGCATATGAAGAGTAGTACTGAGCAGCTCACGCTTTACTGCTTTATTCTAAACTGCATTAGACGGTTTTGCATTTACCCAGAAAGTATAAAACAGTTCAGGACAATAATAACAATAACAGCTCAGACAGCAACCCTGACAATAACTGATGAATTGTGCCTTCAAGTGGACTTAAAACAAAATAAATAAACTGAATTCGTATGAAATCATTAAGTCGTAATGACTGATAACTAATGACCCCACCCTTTGTTCTACCAGTCACTACCAGTACGTATAATAAAGTGGAAGAATAGAGGAATATTACTTTCCCTTTACATTATTAACATTATTATGAATGAAATATAAATTTTTCTCATGGACTTGTTAATCTATAGAGGTATAAAGGAAAAGAGAAGGCTACCCACCACTCCCTCTGGGCAATGCCACACCAGACAATGCCTCTAACACTGAGCTTTTCCCAGAGCTCTGGTCTCCAATCACTGCTATACTTGGTAGTGCTATATCTGCTCCAACACCGATCAGCCTCAGATAGTCAATCAGGTCAATATAAGGACGAACTTTCTCCTCTAAATGGCTGTGCAACACCCCTTCCATTGACTCACTGTAAAGGAGAAATGACCATTAAACTGTATGTGTGACACAAGAGAGTTAAATTATGATCATTAAGCATGATACAGACCTTCTGTCGATAACGCATAAGGCACCTTCATGACTGCCTGATTCGTTTGCCATTTTCTAGGGAACAGACAGTAAGTGAATGACTAAAAATAAATAATTTTTACTACTCAGATAGAAGAATTTTCACTTACGTTTCTTTCTCGTACAACCTGTTGTGAGGAAGGATGCAATGAGCAGAGAGACTGCAGGACTCTGTATATGTACACGCCCAGTTTCCCTGCAACATTAAAGTGAAACTGAAAGTAAAATGTGACACTGCTGCTGTGCTTTTTGAATGTATTTCTGATGAATCAGGGTCGAATTCGATATATTTTAAGCTGCGAACAAAGCAGTTGCCCGTCTCACACGGAACTCTGCTGTGCAAGTTCGGCACCATGGACAGCCACCACGGTACTTTACAGAGCACAAGGGCGACACCCTGGAACGACACACAGCCTTAGTTATTTATACTTAGTTATATTGTTATACTTTCATTCTGTTTGCACTATACTTTTTTACGGTTTTACGGTTTTAAGATTGTTTATGCAGGCTGCTATTTTCAACCGTGGGATGTTTTATTTTACTTATATTTATATAAAAACAACTGTCACAGCACTTATATTTATATAAAATACACAGCGAGCTGTCCACACACTCACCCAATCTCATCCTTACCTTTTTTGATACTTCTTATTTGCACTGTTATGTTTCTTTCACAATGTCTGTTGCACTATATATATTGTGACAAGCAGCAGAGGAAGGCACCAGACGCTTGGAATCTTGCATTTGTTTTTGTCTTTATTTTTCTTTCAACTCTAACTTACAGCAGTCACACAACCTTGCTCCTAGCTGTCTAAACACCAACTGCCCTAACTCCAGACAGCAGTCACACAACCTTGCTCCTAGCTGTCTAAACACCAACTGCCCTAACTCCCTCATGCACCTCCCTCTAGCACCCCCTTTTCCTGCCAGAATCACAGGTGCTGGTACTTTTCCACTAATTACCCCCCACACAGTTTGCCCGCCAAACTGGCAGTGACCCCTCACTTAACCCCAAAACACCCCTAACAGGCTCACAGAAACAGTTTTGCCCACCAGCTCGCCACATAGCCCCTTCCGAGGGGGTGAGCCATCCACGGCCACCCACCGAGCCCACTAAATAGTCTTGGAGGCGAGCTGGCAGGTTCCGTCTCCTCCAGGCTCTCCTGGAACCCCCAGGGGACCCATAGCTGTCCCTAGCCCCCGCCCCCTGGTCCTGGACACCCACCTACTCAGGCGCCTCGTCCGCCCCACTGTCCGGCTCCACGGAGTCCTTCAGGCGATACGGGGCTAGTCTGTCCCTGTGGAAGACCACCGCTTTTCGGCGGCCGTCCACCTGAACCCGATATACTACTTCTCCCACCCGCTGCAGTACCTCGGCCTTGGCCGCCCCTTTTCCGGGAGGGGCAGTAAACCCAGACATGCGCTCCTGCCTTGAAATCGCGCCCCCGGCTGCGCAGATCATATGCCCGTTTCTGTCTGGCAGTGACCCCCCCTTGGCTCTCTCTTGCCAAAGCGTGGACCACCCGGAGTCGCTCCCGCAACCGCTGGGAATAGTCCGGCCCAGGTGGCCCCATGAGTTCAGGTTCTGGGGGGGTCCAAATGCCAAATCAACAGGTGTCCGCAGTTCCCGGCCGAACATCAGTGCCGCAGGGGTGCACTGTGTGCTGTCCTGCACCGCTGACCGGTATGCCCACAGCACGAGGGGCAGGTGGCAGTCCCAGTCTCTTTGGTGGTCTGCGACCAGGATCGCCAGTTAGGTCGCCAAGGTGTAGGTGCAGTGGTGTTGTCCTGATCTTGTGGATGCCCAGTCTCGCACACACCTCGGCAACCAGCTGGGCTTCGAAGTTGTGACCCTGGTCGCTGTGGAGCTCCTCCAGTGCCCCAAACCTGCAGAAGAACTCCAACTTTGCCGTGACCATCTCGGCGCTCTGGTCGGCAATCACGTATGCCTCGGGCCACTTGGTGAAATAATCCATGGCCACCAAGACATAGCGATTGGCGAAACGGCGGTAATACATCGACCCCCACCCTCTCCATGGGAGCCCCCAAGTTATACGCCTGCATCGGCGCGTGCGACTTTTCTCCCGGCCCCTTTTCCGCCGTGCACGCGTCACAGCGATGCACGAACGCTTCCACGTCGCGTCTACAACCCGGCCAGTAAAACCGTCCATGCAGCCGTGCTAAGGTCTTCGCCGTGCCGAAATGTCCAACTCCTGTGGCGCCGTGGACTGGGCGCAGGACCTCCTGATGCAGCCCACGGGGCACCAGCAGCTGCCACCACACACGTTGGCCGTCGGGATGTTGCCAGCACCGATAACACAAACCCTGTTTCATGGCCAGATTTTCCTACTGAGACCGATAGGCTTTTATCTCGGTCTCAGCGGCTGTGATTTCTTCCCACTCCAGTCGCTGTCCCCGCTCGAGCCAGCCCCTGACCTGCCCAATAATCGCCCTCTTGCTCGTGTCGCAGTTTATCTACGTCCACCCCGCCGTCACTACCCGTTGCTTGCTATCCTGCTCCCGCTCTTCTGCCTGTGCGCAATGCCGACACGCCCCCACCTCACACGGCCGGTGTGACAGTGCGTCTGCATTACAGTGCTGTCGGCCCAGTCTGTGCCGAGAGTCGAAGTCATATTCCTGGAGCGCTTCGATCCACCGCACGAGTTGGCCCTCGGGGTTTCGGAAACTTAACAGCCAGGTGAGCGACGCATGGTCCGCGCGGAGCAGAAACCGTCGCCCGCACAGATACGGTCGGAAATGGCGCAGACTTTTGACTACCGCGAGCAGTTCTCTCCGTGTCACGCAGTAATTCCATTCTGGCCGACTCAGGGCTTGACTATAATAAGCGACAATGCGCTCTCCCTGCTCCGTAACCTGCGACAGAACTGTGCCAATTCCCCCATCGCTCGCGTCAGTGTCAATCACTAACGGTTTGTTCAGGTCCGGACTTATCAACACCGGGTCTTTACCTAGCGCCTCCCGCAACTGTACGAATGCCTCTTCACACTCCTCGGACCACCAGAAAACTCCCCCTTTTTCCGTGACCCGGTGTAAGAGCCATGCCACGGTGGCAAAATCTCGCACAAATCGCCTATAATAGGGGCAAGTCCCAAAAAACTCCGCACCTCCCTCACATTCCATGGCATAGGCCAGTCACGCACCACCGCGACCCCGCTATCGCATCTAAGGTGTCGTCGATATGCGGCAAATTGTAGGAGTCCTTGATAGTTACCTGGTTGAGGCGCCGGTAGTCCATGCAGGCGGATCGGGACGGCTTTGCCCGTCTCAATGCGATGCTGCACGAGCCACGTCCGTGTACACTCCTCGTCCCTCGCAGTGAACAGGTCTTCGTTCTGCGCGAGGAGTAGCTCCAACTCTGCCCGCTGCTCTCCAGCCCCTCGCTGTCTCTCTCCAGCAGCTCTTTCACGAGCTTGTCGTGTCTCGCTGGACGGCCGCAAAGCTCACTGGGCTGCCCTCACCTCGGCGTCCGTGTCGTTGCCTTCTCGTTGCGGTCCCATCCGGTGCAGCCACGTACAGTAGACCCGCCCCAACGTCCACTGTGGCTCCAAGCTTGCCCAGTGCGTCCAGCCCCGGGATACATTCCTCTACCACCTCGGCCAGCCACACCTCGTGCTCAAAGTCAACCATATTCACATATACAGAGAGACACAAAGCTCAGGTTCCATAGTATATAGATTCACCTAAAGAATTATTAGGAACACCTGTTCAATTTCTCATTAATGCAATTATCTAATCAACCAATCACATGGCAGTTGCCTCAATGC
>JBBPDB010113838.1:0-19328 GCA_037974465.1 Brachypetersius altus
TGTGTGTGTGTGTGTGTGTGTGTGTGTGTGTGTGTGTGTGTGTGTGTGTGTGTGTGTGTGTGTGTGTGTTTGTGTGCCTCTTCCATGTCATTCATTATGACTCAGCTGTTTCCCTACATTAGTAATAGGTGTTTTTGGGATGCAGTTGCACACACACACACACACACACACACACACACACACACACACACATGTATGCATACACATTCATACACACACACACACACATGTATGCATACACATTCACACACACATGCATGCATACACATTCACACACACACACACACACACACACACACACACACACACACACACACACACACACACACACATTGACTCATTTGCCTACTTCTCTTATACCATACCAGTTTCACTCTGTCTGTCTGTCTGTTTCTCTTTCTGTTGATCTCTGTGTGACACACATACACTAGAGCACTGGCTGGATGTTGTGTGGCCCTGGCCGAGATTTGGACGAATCAGAGGTGACCTCCGACCTCACTGTTTTGGAGTGTTTTTCTCCTGAATGGAAACTTTTGTTCGGCGGATCCTTTCTTCCTGCCCCTGTCAGGCCCGCAGACGGCCCAGAAATTTCAGTCCCTTATTTATTGCGAGATAAAACATTATTTCTGTACACTGGCCATTAAAAGTTTGGGACACCTACCTTCTTTTCAGAATAATGTTCCATTTTCATGGTCACTTTTCAGTTCAGTGAAAAATTACTTCTATGCTTCAGTTAACCAAAAACAGCTGTTTATTAAAACTGTGGAATGCTTTGTTCATTTTTTTTCTGACACTCATCTTATTGTTCATCAAAGTGTCTTTGTAAGTATGAAATTTGGTCGTTTTATTTTTCACGTGAGTGCTGATGAGTTCCGACATCAAAACAAGGGAGTGAAAGGAGTGGGATGTTGGCATTATTCCCAAGGAGGCACTGTCACAAATATTTAAAGGTTAGATGTTCTTCTGTTGTTTCTTTAATAGGTTAAGTTATCGCAATCTCCAGGCCTACCAAAGTGAGCCACCTGTCTGACCCCAACACTATAGTGACACTGTTTGTGCATTTGTTGCTGGATATTAGGCTGATAATAGATGCCTAATTACATAAGCGAGCTGTCAGGTGGCTGGTGTTTACTGTGCAGGGCATTTGTTCAAACTTGTCCACTATTAAGTGGGGCATTTTTTCATGTCTGGCTTTCATCGTCGTGGCTCTGAACTTGACATTACTTGTATTTGTTTTCTGATCTGAGCTATTAAGGCATGTTTCCAGCTGTCTGGGATCAAACCTTGTGCTGCTAAACACCATGTATTCACGTGTTCCTACATCACATACTGTAGCCAATGTTGTGACTGCTCAGTTTTTGGCCTCAGGAACATTCTTAACTAGAAACGAGCTGGAATGATGAACCATCCCCTAGTTTAAGAGTGACCTACCACCTAAAAATATCCACTCCAGAGTGGCTCTGTGGTTATCTTTAAGAACTGACTAGAACAGAGGTGTTCCTGAATCTTGTTTCCGGTCTTAGAGTTTGTAGCAACTGGTAGATTAGACTGGTTTGATCCGCTCCAGTCCTGAGGACTCACTGCTCTGCACAGTTTGCCCTGCGCAACACATCACTGCATTGAAAATGAGCTGCTGAGGAAAATCAACAGTTCTTACAACTACCATGGATTACAAAATCCTGGACCATACATTGCATTCTTCGTCCAGAGACCTGGGTGGATCAGTAGATGGGCTATTATGACTGTTTTGAAACATATCTGCAAATACAAAACAATACACAAAATTTCAAAGAATGATAAAGTGATTGTATCGATCGTGATATTTAAAACCTTGATTTTTGTGGTGCCATGATGTCATTCTAAGACATATTAAAACATAAAGAATGGTGCAAACAGAGTAAAAAATGCAAATACTTATGTAGCTTCTTGTACTTGCAATAAGCAGCTGGATATAAGACTTCTGTAAGGAAATGGACCTTACATTTATAGCCTGTAATCTATAAATGTAAGCCAAAGAGGTGAAGCAAGTTTCTATTATAATTGAAATGTGCTCATGTTGGTGTTAAATTCATTCATTTGCTGCCTGTCTGTCCTAGGTGTCCGGTCGACGCTCTCGACAGGTAGAGGAGGAGGGGCTCGAAGGTTTGTGGGGACCATGGAGTGAGTGGACAGAGTGTTCTCAGAGTTGTGGAGTAGGCGTCTCAGAGAGGCGGAGGCGATGCATGCCTCCGGCCCAACCCCCACAACAGGCTTGGAGTGGGGCATCCTACCTGCCATCGAGTGCCTCAAGCCACAACCCTATGATCTCTGCAGTCAGACCATACTACCCCCCAGTTTACCCAGGGAGTGAGCACTCCCATTACAGTACCAGCCGGGCAGAAAGACCACCGTTTTATTCTCCTTCACGTCCAGCCAACCAGAGTCCTGGATTACCCCTCTACCGGAGCCCAGCTGAGGAGACTGATCCAGGGCAGCCCAGTCACGTGCCCCAGTTTTACCGGCCAGAATTCTCGCCATCCAGTCAGCAGCCGGTTTCAATTTACCGTTCACCTTCTTCTCCATCATCCTCATCTTCCTCTTCTTCGTCTTCAGTTCCATATGGTCAGTCAGGGAGAGCTTCCAGGCGGCCACCCAATCACGGTGCAGGAAGAGGTGGAGGAAGTGGGAGTAGGAGGTCTGTCTCCACCAGCAGGGATCCATCTTCTGCGAGAAGGTGTGTTTAATTGGTTGAAGCATAAGTTCTGTCACCGAAAACCTAAATCTATACGCATACATTAAATGCCACAATAAAAATGTGCAAAACATTTATTGACATATTTTGTAGCAAATGTACTCCAAAATATTCCATTGTGATGTAGTCTCACTTTAGCATAATGTAGGCCTTAGATGTGGTTTACTAGGAGGGGGGTGGGTAATCAGCAATTTGTCCTCTCACTTTTGAAGTTAGCTTGAGGTTACAGAGGAAATCACTAAATAATACTCTTTTAATCTTGCTGTTATATTTCCACTTTAATCACAGTGACCAAACTAGAACTTTAACATAGTTATCGATTGCAGTCTAACTGATGAAGCCTCTGATGGATTGGGGGTCTAAACCTATTTCCATTGTTACTTTCATACATTTAATGGTAATTATGCAGGAATGTGTTAAATGTGGAGGACAGAGTGGAAGTCCTTTAAAGGTTAATACAGTTATTTACCTGCATGAGATCTAGTATAAAATCTAGAAAGTTATCAGTAGTGTCAAAAAAACATTGAGCTGAAAAAAATCAGCTCTGCGCAAAAGTGATGGGGCAGTGAAGACATGAGTTAGAAATGAAGGAGTTGTTCTTGCTAAGAATGTCCCGTGACAATGTTATATGAATGCATGCCTCCAAGGTAAAATACCATTTAGGGGCGGCATGTGTGAGGGATGCAAAGCCTGAACATTACCGGTAGCTGGTATATATCTTGACATTGTCGCTGGAGTGTGAAAGGGTCTTAAGAATAACAAGTTCTGTGATGGTTGGATGCTCTTACAGTAAAGATAAAGGAATAACTTACATTCCCCTGCTTGTAAAACGAAGTGACGTCCTTGCCTTAAACTTTTTTGTTGATTTTGAAAGTTCCTAATTTAATACTCATGATTAGATTCCATCAGATCTGTAGATGATTAGAGCTTCAATAAAGCATTGCGGGAGAGTTTCCAGGAGTAAAACAAATAGTCCGATATATCTGTTAAAAATGACATTGTTTATTCTGTATATAGGTAGTGTTGCTTCAGAATGTTGGCTCTGTTGTTTAACTCATCTCTCTCTCTCGCTCTCTCTCTCTCTCTCTCTCTCTCTCTCTCTCTCTCTCTCTCTCACTGTCTCAAACTCTCAGATCCAGTTCCTCTATCCGTCCGGGACAGTTTGGTTATGGCAGAGTCCCGTTCTCTCTCCCCCTCCACCGGCAGAACCGGCAGGCACGACACCTGCGTCGCCACGGCAACGTGACCAGTGAGCCTCTGGAAGCCGAAATAGAGAGAGACGTGGAAAAGAAAATTGTAGAAGAAACGACGGGAGGGAGCGAAAAAGAAGTGAGTCACAGAGAAGACGAGAGAGAATCGCCTAAACGTGAGAAACCAAAGGGGAAAGAGAGATCCATCACCCGGCGCGCCCCGCCCCCATTCTCCTCACCTCTTCATCGGCCACACGCTCCACAGGACCTGCCCACTCACAGCCTTTACCCCAGCACCTGGAACGAGCTCCAGGAGAGAGAGTCCGGGCCCAGCTGGGTGCCCCCTCTGTCCCCCGTGCGCCCCCTGCCGACATATAAGTGCTCTGGGCAAGACAGAGAGATCCGCAGGTGCACTGTACAGGTAGGTAACCTCTACACTAACCTTATAATGAAAGACTGGGCTATGCAACCAAAAACCTGAATTCATTTTTTCACATCAGTATTGCTGATCCATTGCCTAATGCTCCTGTTTTAAACAAAAACACACTTTTCAAACCTAAATGGGCTTTTATAAGTAGGAATGCCCTGAACATGACTCTTCATTTGGCCACTTATAATTTTTTGTAGCCGCTGAGTGGTTTGATGCTTGTCACACTGGACCTTTTCAGCTCCCCGGCATAGCTCAGCTACTTAGCAGGCAAAAGGAGCTCAGTACAAGGCAGCTTGGTCATCTCAAATGTCTCAGGAGCGTCGATCTGAGAGCAGGGGTTTGTTTTGTTATAATGAATGTGATTTACATGGACTGGAAGAGCTGATCCTAGATCTGACAGTAAACAGTCTGTTCCTCGCGAGTGTGCGGTGATGAAGTCCAGCACACAGCCACTGTCCTAGCGTCCAGAAGAGTAAGGAAATGAAGGCTGTAGTTAGGCTGAATTGGAAAAAGCCTGGTGATGTTGTGACCTGCTGAAATATTGGATAAGCAGATTAAAATCTATTCAGATTTCTTGCATGCCTGAATCCACTTGGCTGGGTTTTTTGTTCTCGGAAAGTGTGAAATAGCTTAGTTCACTCTAATAACGTTCAACTCTTTCCCTAAACCCCTCCAGTTGCCTGCTTCTTCATAAGCACTGCGGTTTGGAGACTCACACGTCCTATTCTGGTAAACATTGCCTGGAAGGATTGCAGTCGCCTCTCTGAAGAATAACACCAATGCATTCCACTCACAGTTCTTGGCCATATTGTCATGATCCAACCTGTATAAACTCTCTGTCCACTGTCTGTGTTCTTCACTCACTGGCCACTTTATGAGACCCACCTACCTTATAAGCCCACAGTTACAGATAGTTTTTGACCACAGGACTGCTGATGATCGGAAGTAGTTTGTGTAGTGGTCCATGCTCAACACAACAGTGGTTAGGAAGAGCCACCACCCAGAATTATCCAGTCAACAGGAGCCCATTGGTGAGAAACTAATCACTAATGAAGGGCTCAAGTAGAGCTAAAATTGTGTATTAAGCTACAGCCTCTAACTGTACATCAACAAGGTGGAGCCACAAGGAAGGGATTTCTAATAAATGTTCCTTTTAGGTACAGTTAGAGATTTGATGGATATGTGGATAAGCTCCGTTCCGTTTTAGGGTTGGTTTAACTGTGGTGCTTTCAGAGAGATTGCGATCAGTCTGCCAGTTTTTCTCCTTCAAGTGTAGCAGGAGGTGCTGCTCATTTTGGTTTTCCTTTCAAAGCTGCATGCTCCATTTACACTTGGACTACTTCACTGCTCCCACCAGCCAACTGCAAAAAAAAACAATGCATCATTGCAGGTTGATGTGTCTGTCTTACCTACAGTGGTATTGGAATGTTAGAATGGATTATACAGGGTTATAATAATATTTAGTGGTATTCAAAAGTATGCATTCATGTTTTGGCCAAAATAAAATTCCTGGCCCCTTTCAAATAAAATCTCTCCAAAAATGGCCAGCATATCCCAACATATAGTTTTGATTGTTCATTTTCTTGTATGGTATAAGTAGCTACTCCAGCCACATTTTTATTCTAGATTTTTCTAAATCAAATCTAGCCATAGCAAAATTTGGGATTTCACTTTCTTAATATCGTGAAACGCATCCTTGTGAGGTCAGAGATTTACAGCCCTGATTTGAAGGCGCCTGTTTGATTCCGGCCTTGCGGGCGGTACCGCTGCTTAACACTGTGCTGGAAGATCTTCACACATTCAAGATAGGCGTCAGACTGTTGGAGCAAAGCAACCTTCATGCTTCATAGATGCTGGCAGAAAGACACACACAAACGCACATAGAATATGGCACTGAAGCGGAGAGAGAGAGAGAGAGAGAGAGAGAGAGAGAGAGGTGTGGAAGCCAACCATAAAAGTTTTTTCTCGCGGATGCAGTTTGAGCTATTTTCTTTTTTTTTCTTCCTCCTTCAAGCCTGTAGGTCTTTTTCAGAGGTTATGATGTTCAGCCAGGTTCCTCTGTGTGTGTATGTGTGTGTATGTGTAGACTGTCAGCCTCCTTCACATCACTCTGAGGCTCTAACTCCGGCTCTGCGTCTCTTTAATACGGCTGTAATTGCTTTCCCAGTGCACTGCTGTGAAACGCTCTCATGGAGATACAGAGACTCAGAGCCCAGGCTTGGCATTGCACTGACCACTCCAAGTGGGGGGTTACACATGAGTGTATACATAGCTGTGTGTGTGTGTGTGTGTGTGTGTGTGTGTGTGTGTGTGTGTGTGTGTGCACTACCTCTGTCAGTGCCATTTCTCCTAAGAGCCTGAGACTTAAATCCATGTCTAAAACACACGGGCACTGAAAGTTCATTTCCAGAGCACTTGAATCGAAACAACTGAATCCAGAAGCAGCTTTCATATCTTGGCAACAGCACTGTGTTTGTGTGTTTGGTGACATTGACACTAATAACCATCCTGTGACAGCTGAATCACTCAATTACCCAACATGAGACTGAGATTCACTTCTCTTTTGTGTGTGTGTGTGTGTGTGTGTGTGTGTGTAAGTCTGTCTGTGCATGTGTCTTTTCATACATTTCCAGGACAAACTAATTAGATGATTGACTGAATATCTATAAATATATATATAATGTTGTTGAAAGTTAGATTATTCACACATCACTCAGTTATATGAGATCATTAATTCCACCACTTTGGAATGAAATCCATATGGATTTGTGTGTGTGTGTGTGTGTGTGTGTGTGTGTGTGTGTGTGTGTGTGTGTGTGTGCTGCAGCAATGGAATTGAAAGTATGGAAAAGAGAAATGGGTGTTGGGGGTGATATAGTTAAGTTATAGTGTAATGAAAGAGGGCACTGTTTTTAGCCACGATCACACTGAGACTGAGGAAAACACTCTCTATGTTGCTGAAGTGCACCCACACACACCCATATACACACACATTGATATTTTCAGCATGGGGATCAGAGAGGGGAAATGGAGAGAAAGAGCTCCATGGTGCAGAAAGAAAAGCAGAAACGAGTAGAGAAAGGACGGAATGAAAACGAGAAGTTAGGAATGTATGGGTGCGACAGAAAGAAGAAAAAAACGAAGACAAAGCAATGAGAAAGCGTCTGAGAAGAATGAGAAAGTACGAGGCAATGCTCAGGCTTTAGAGACAGGCTCATAGAAACAGCACTGCACTAATCCAGCAATTACCCTCTATTTATTTCTCTCTCTATCTCTCTCTCTCTCACACACTCTGTCTCTCTCTCACACACACTCTCTCTCTCCCCTCCTTTGCACGGTCTCTGAAGAAACATTTGCATTGCATCACCGAAACAGAAAGCTGTTCCCACTGACCCTTAAACATAATGGAGAACATTTTATGATTGATTTAAAGACATAATGGTGTTCAACAAACACTCCTATAGTCTACACCAGAACAGGAGATATTAGTTTATAAGCATCCCCAATGAACACTCCTATACACTAGAATAATGGATATTAATACATACACACAGTAAACATATACAAAAGAATTAGATAATAGTTTAAAAACACCATCAGTAAATCTAATCTAGAATAAAACATTTCTACATAAATACTCCTATAGAATAGAATAGGAGATGTTAGTACATAAACACCCTTAACAAACACTCCCAAACACTAGGATAGGCACTCTGCCCTTCACATTAGAGTGTTTTCAATTATTCCAACACACCTGATCCAACTGATGAGCTCATTATCAGCCCTTGCTGAAATGGGTGTGTTAAAGCAGGGAAAACACTAAAATGTCTGAGGCAGAGAGTCTGCAGCACCAGGGTTGTTGAGTGATGTGGGTCTAAACTGTCCATTGGAAAGAAAGGATCACAAAAGACAAACTTGACCCCATTTAATTAAAAATGTAGTTTTTCCAGTGTTTTCAGATTTTCTGTTACTGTCATGTATTTTATATCATATTTTATTTATGTGCAAGCACACCTTTTAATTATAACAGTTTTAATTATATAACAGCACATGCTTTTTTACTGTTGTTATAAAAGATTTTTTGTGTCTAATACACTTAACAGTATTTGTACACCTTCCCGGCACCGTCTCCTTGTCTGAGCAAAGGTTTTGAGTTATGTGTTTATACACACCAGCCTCAAAAACATAGAGCACATTTTCCGTACTCTGCAGTGGAGGTACTCTGATCTCTGCTCTGCACTGACCAGCCAAAGGGCAGTGTATGTCATGATACAGTCAGAGAGTTCTAGTGATTGTGAGCTGTTCAGATAACCACACACATGAAGTTTTCCTGCGATCTATGGTTTGGATTGGTCAGCACTTTGGTTGCTGTTTAGATTTTCTATCCTGGCCAAGAGATGGACAACCAAACAGGAAATTACCCAAATCCCAGCTGGGATCAGTCAGCTGCCTGTCACCTGGGTTTCCTCCCAGTTTGGTCCTTAGAGCCTTTTCATATCCTTTTGCAGCACCAAGGAATCTCCTGATGGCAAGCAGCCCAGTAATGCATTTATTTGGCGTGTGTTTGTGTTTATTTGGTTTTATAATAATAAAAGTAGCTTTAGGATAATGTGTGCCCTGGTTTTACAATTTAAGATTTAATGCATGTGTGTGTATGTGTGTGTGTGTGTGTGTTTGTATTGTGTTTCACTTTGTGTTATCCATACTTGTGTGTGTATTGAGTGTGTTTTCTATGTGAATATTTTTGTAGAAGTTCTTGTACAACTGATTCACTGAATTTGCTAGACTAAAATGTTCAACATTTTATCCAGAAAAAGGCAAAATTGGTTGGGAGGGGGGTGGCCCAAACAAACAGTTTCGGGATACGTTGTATACATTTCCACACGTGGTGTCTTGAAACCAGGCTACCATTATCATCCAACCTAATCTATAGCTAAAATATTAAACCAACACTGCATGTGCAGTACACACAAATGAGAAGATTTTCACTTAAACCCAGCCCAACTGCACACTTTCTCTAGAGCAAAGGCCCACCTATCTATCACAGCATGTTGCCAAGGCCCACATCAAATTATATTAAGTAATCAATTGTGGACCAATGGCCTGTCTCGATTTTACATTCGCGGAACCAATCAAAAGCCTTCCCGGCCCATCAGTGGTCCACGGCCCAGTGGTTTAGAAACCCATCTCTAGAGCATGGTCTGCTCCCGACCCCCACAACCCCAGTAAGAAGATTTACAAGCCCATCTAACTGAGTTAAAATCAGACAGCTGCCACTTAACAAAGTTGAAGAAAGAGAACACCAGTAAGCATGCAAAGTTAAACCAAACTCACCCAGCAGACAGGAATAATATTTATCAGCCAAGTAAATAAAGTGGCTTGGGTTGGGCTACCCTGCATGTTCAGGAACAATGCAGAGAATGTCATGATTTTAACTGGTCACGAACCAAATGTTCCTCTTTAAAAACGGCATCTGTAATTAAAATCAGATCAAATCAGTGTGTCACATTTGATACGTTCTAATCAGGTCAGTTCGAGGCACACATTTTTTAACTGTGCTTTGTAACATTCTGGTCAGCTTTGTTTAAATGATAAATTGTGTAAGCGAGATTCAAACATGCGTGTTCATACAGTGTATTCACAAACACACATTTCATACAGAGGCACTCACACAGCATGGTTTTTAATCTTGTTAGTGAGGCCTGTTATTGTTGAATAATGCAGCTCTTTGTGTGTTCCGAAGCATGTGAACTACTGTATACCAACATTTGTGTGTGTGTGTGTGTAAAATATGTTTAAACTGAGCAGCTGCTTTAGGATTTAGGTGGCTGGAAAGCAGAGTGGAAAAATGTCAGAGGGAGAGGAGAATGAGAGAAAGAAAGAAAAACAAAAGGAATGAAAGAAAGAAAGAGCTCCAAAGTAAAGTGAGGAGAGAGTATCTGTGTGTGTGTGTGTGTGTGTGTGTGTGTGTGTGTGTGTGTGTGTGTGTGTGTGTATGGCTGTGTCTGTGTCTGTGTGTTTGTGTGTGAAGCCCAGCTGTTCTGTGGTGAGAGTTCACAACAAGTGTGTGTGTGTGTGCGTGTGAGTATCTGTGTGTGTGTGTGTGTGTGTGTGTGTGTGTGTGTGTGTGAGTAAAAAGTGATCACCCACTGAGCTTGCATCCTGTGGCCTCTGCTGCTGGTAATGAGACCTAATTGAGTGGTATGTTTTTATTATTTGTTTTCAGGGCCTTACATACCTTACATTTACACACATAATGTCTTTAGACTTCTTACTTAAATATATGATCATTAAAGTACATTTCAAAAGATTTGATGTAGAACTTCTGCATTTGTTAGATTACATTAGATTACATACACAAATTAATCCATATCTCTATCTATACCAATGCATGGAAAATTGCAGTTGGTTGGAAAGATTTGAGGCAATAAATAACAATTACGGTGAGGTTGCAGGTTCAGCGACACTATTACAAAACAACTATAGAGGCTTTAAACATCCACATCCCTGTCAGAACAACAGTTTAGACTACATGCAATAAGGAAGAGGCAAGATTTCTCTGCACTAGAGAGAGAGATGAGAGGAAGGTATGAGAGAAGCCAGCAGTCACTCTTAGAGCTGCAGGGTGATCTGAAAGCAGCAGAAATCACAGATACACAAAGATCACTGAGAAAATTCACTGATATCATTGCTGTCCCTCAGAAGCAGGGACATCTAAAATTTGTACATGAGACTTTAGACAAATCAGTACTGTTTTTAGAGCTGTGTTTAGTTTAGTTGGCAGATTTACATGCTTCTGTACCGCTGGGACATCACAACATTGTGCATGCATGTGTGTCTACCCTTTACACAATTTTGCTGTGCAGAGAGGGAGAGAGGGACTGTGGAGTGTTCCCCCACATTATCAGGATCATAAATGAACCCATGGAGGATATCAGGAGTGTAATTTAGACAGCTGAGTCTATACACTCCTGACAACAGCTGTGTTCATCACACACACATACACAATAATATGTATTTCTGTGTCTGTAGGGTGTTTCGTCTTTAATTCTGAAACTTTTTCACCCAAAAGATCAGCTCCATCCTCGTTTTCTGGTTCTAATAAACAGCTGCTATATTTTAGACTAAGGGTCCCCACACTGTCAAAATGTTTATGATTTCGATCATCCTGGGGGTACTTTACTCCCGGAAAGACCAAAATACATACTACGGCATTAACACAAAATTCGACTAGTTGACTTAAGAGGCACGAGTCGATGCCCCCTGAGAAAAGTCGACTAGTCGTGATTTTTTCCCCTCTCTCTGCCCTCGCTTGTGTTCGCAATGCGATCTCTGCTTCTGATTGGCTTACGCTGACACGCGTTCCTTGGTTTAACCAATTAATATAGTCCCTTCGTTAAAAGGGCGGTAACGTGGGAATCTTAACCACGAGATCACAACAAGACAAGAGAAATGCAGCAGAGAAGACAGACACATCGCACGTGTGGAAATATTTCACTGTAGACACACAAACAGCACGGTGACCTGCACAACCTTCAAGTCGTTGTTAAAATACAGTAACAGTCCCGGCGTTCAGATGCACGGCATCTGCACCACTAGCTAACATGGCTAACGCTAGCACTGCAGGGAGTCATCCTGCCGCGGCTTAAATGTATCAGTCTTTTGTTTGACTGCTAATGTTAGAGAGAACTTTAATAAAAGTTGCTCAATGTTGGACGCCTGTGTGTGAAACGACTAGTCGACTTGAAAAAATCTAGAGTCGTTAATGTACTAATAATTTACACAATTACACATAGCACACACAGCACACACACACACGCATACGTTTCTCCATGGGTCTCTCTCAGGGGCGACACATTTCTTTTTTATTATGTCAGCGTTTGTCCGCATTAATCCTCGGAGATGATTTCTTGTCTGTCTGTCTGTCTGTCTGTCTGTCTGTCTGCGTGTCTATGGTTCTGTCTCTCTGTCAGTTTTCCACTCTCTATCACTTCTCCTCGTCTGCTCTCTGTATTTCTCTGCTCTATTTCATATTCTTGGCTCTTTGCACTGCTCTGAGCTTTCGCTTCGTGTGTCTCTCACTATTTCTGCCCCCTTTTCTCTCACATTTGATTATTTCCGTCTCTCCTTTTCTCTGTCTCTTTCTCTGTCTCTTTCTCTCCCTTTTCCTGCGTCTCTCTTCGTCTCTGTTCGATCTTTCTTTCTGCTCCTCTCTCTTTATATTCTTTATTATCTCTTTCTTTCTCCTCTTCTCTTGCAGCCCTGCTTTCACCTCTCTCTCTTTCTTTTCCTCTTTCTTTTTCTCTCTCTCTGCCTCTCTTTGCTGATTCCTCTCTTTCCTGTCTCTCTCACACACTCACATACACACCTGTGTCCTTTCCTTGTCCTCCCTTACGTTTCTTCAGTCTTTCTCTCTTTTTTGGTAGAAATTTATGTATGTGTGTTTTCCAGGTCTTCTATTATTTCCATATGGTGGTTAATACTGTGCTGTTTGCACTCAGCTCTCTCTTTCTCTGTCTCTCTCTCTTTCTCACACACACACTGTACAAGGTACTGTAACTAAATAGGTTCTCTCTCTTTCTCTCTCCCCAGCCGTGTCCTGGTTCTCCTGTGGACTCCAGGGCGGAGCAGTGCGCTGCCTTCAACAGTAAAGAGTTCATGGGCCGAGTGTACGACTGGGAGCCGTTCACTGAAGGTGAGAGGGCACAGAGCGATGGAGAGAAGAAAGAGAGGAGGGAAAAAGAACACAGGTCACAGAAAGAAGAGAAGGGAGGAGGGGTCTTAACTTTGCCCAACAATGGAAGAGTCTGTTAGCAGTCTAGAGGGATAAGAGACAGACAGAGAGAGAGAGAGAGAGAGAGAGGGAGAAAGACCCCAGGGAGCAGAAGGATGAGTGAGAGTTGTTTATGGATGGGCGAGAGACAGGGAGAGAGAGAGAGAGCGAGAGAGAGAAAGAAAAGCTGTAAATCTGACCAGTCATGGAGGAAAAAATGAAGAGAATCGTGGAATGAAAAGGAGAATGAGTGGCACACTAGGAGGTGTAATAGATACCCTTAAACACACACACACACACACACACACACAGACAAGGGAAATCAACAAAAGGGATTTGGAGAAGAGAATGTTGGGCCGTGTAGTCGTGGTAACCAGCTGAAAAATGGCAACAGCACTTTTGGATGTAAAAAGGGGATAAAAGAAAAGAGGAAGGCAGGGACTAATGAGTAAAGAATAGGTCAAAGTAGGAGGAAGAAAGGGAAGTGAAAAGAGGTATAAATAGTGGAATGTGTGAAGCTTTAGTTCAGAGGCTCTGTCACTGTCGGAACAAAACTCCACAATGGTAATTTACCAGAAGCAAGCTTCTACATTTATAACTTTTAATGCCTGTTAATCTAAAAGGTAGTGTTGTACCATTTGAATTAGTACATTCATCATGAAATCATAACTTTTTGAAGGACATCTGAGGTTTTCAAATGACATACAAAAGCGAAAAACAACAAAATTGGAGAACGGTTTACATTCATGTGTTCTGATTATCTGTGTTCTGTGTTCTTATGAACTTTTTTCTATTAGTTATATGTGCTTGCAGTTATACATTGGGATTTCTTTTGTGGAAAAAAAATATTTACTAATGGCTATGGTGCCATTTAACCAGAGCAGCTGTTGACCTAGTGGTTAGGGATTTTTGAATCCCAGGACTGCTGGTGGCACCATTGTGGTACCCTTGAGTAAGGCCCTGTCCCCACACACTGCTCCCTGGGCGCGCCTTGTTGGTGGCAGCCCCCTGCTTCACTAGAAAGAGTTAAATGCTGGGAAAGAATTTCACACTGTTTTCTGTGCTGTGGTGTGTTCCCGCATGACATAAGGGGCCAATTTACTTTACTTTCAAAGGGTACAACAGTCTTCTTTTCCGGAATCCCCTCTTAACCCTTTTCAACCTAACCCTGAAAGTGCCCCCTGGGTATATCTTTTACATTGTTACTAGAAAGTCTGTATGTTCAGAACTTTGATCAGATTTTTAGTGTCTCAATCTTCATAATTTCTACCGTCAAAAAGCATTCGTAGTATGTTAGCACATATCTTGCTGCCTCTGTTGTCTGACACCAAATGTTTTTAAGTTCTAAAGTTGAGCTGGAATTAGCTAGCTGTGGTTGAAGCTGCTACCACTGTCTGGTTTGAGCCGAAGCAGAGCAGCATGGGAGGGTCCATAAACTGAAAAGAGAAATTCTTGCTGTGACTGGATCTCCTGCATGGTGTTTTTAATCATCTGCCTGGTTACCAAACAGCAACAACAACAACAACAACAACAACAACAACTGCTACTACTATGTATATATATGTATATACTGTATATATATATATGGCATGCATTTTCTCGATTTCAGCTGTGAAGAAATTATACTGCCAAAAGCACTATATAAGTATGAGAGTAGAGCTTTAAAGATTCTCACACCAGTTCTCTGATGAATCTGCAGCTTGTTTGTTTGTTGTTTTCCAGATAACAATATGACTTGTATTTATGGGTTTGAGGCTTGAGTGTGTTTGAGTCTCAGTCGAGTTAATGTGGTTCTCTAGTTTCCCTGTGCTCTATTCCTAGCCCTGCCTGGTCTCTGACCCTGGCTGCAGATCATGATTTATGATTTCTGGAGAACCCCAAATAAAGACTACTCATGCTTACAGCCATCCACCATAATTGGCTAAAGGGTTACATTGTGTGACTACATGACCTGTCAGTGATAAACAGCATCAGAGTTCAGGGCCATCTAGTAGTCACATTTCCTTTTACAGCTTTTCCTTCTGTTTGCCAAAAGCATTACGCTTGAGCTCAGTAGTTCCGGCTCTCTTACTGTAATATCTGCAAGCACTCACTATTTAAGCATAAAATACTATTTAGGCATGAGAGTAATTATAGGTCTGACAGCCTTTAACCTTGATGGTTCACTAAATGAGTGTAAAATGAGCCTGAGTGTGATTCTTTTTAATCAGTTAATCTCTTTTCTGCTATTTGCCTTCTCTACATTCTCCTTCAGTGTGTGGTAACCTTTAGCAAGTCTCAGCCTCAGACTCTCCATCCACATGTAGACAGAGAGTCTGATCATTTTGATAATTTGATAATAGGATGCTAAGCTGTCAGGATTTTGTCAGTTGTGTTCTGGTTAATCCACACGTCTGCATATACGCACTACAGTTTGTATCACTGACAGCTAAAAGAAAAGTGTGAAGTTCACAAGATCATTAAAATGTAAGCAAGTAAGTGGTCCATCAGCAAATAAGCAAGACCTTGCCTGTTTGCTGATGGACCACTTCCAAGAGACTGTTTATGTGGAAGTGCATTCCTTGACATGTGCTTTCATTCATTTTTTTCCATTTTACAGTTGCTTAGGGACAACAAAATTCATTTGTTTTATGTGGATATATTTTTCAGTCAAACGACCCCATTATTCATTTTTGGACTGTATGTCAAAAAATAACAGACTGTAGTTGGTCATTTTACATGTCAGTAAATTTTCCCTTCCTGCATTTGTAGGCAGTTCTTGGCTGCACTAAGGGGTAAAATACTCCAGAGAGTCTGGCATGGGAGATGAGCCTTTAGCTGGCTCTTGATTCTGCACTATGAAAATGTATGATGCTGGAGAAAAGGTCATTTGCGTATGAATTTTTTTCGACTCTCATGACTATGCAAATGCTGTGTATTGGGACTCATTGGTGAAACAGACTTGCTCTGTGATTATTTTATGTTCTTTTCATATGACAACATTGGATTAGCTCATATCCTCGCCTGTTGAGGAGAGATTGCCTCTCTCACTACTCTGTCTTGAAAGCAGAGTTGAGTGATTTTTTTCCTGAATCCAAGGGCAGCTTTAGAAAGTTAAAGCACTGAGATTCACTCCTGGTCTGAGATGAATCCCCTCCACCTCCATGCCCAGTTCCTCAGCTAAGCTACTGATGAGCCTAAGCCAAGCTCCTGCTGTAACTTCGTCAAGGTCTCTCGTGTCAGCAGGAGTGCTGGGGTAGAGAAAGTCATTAAACTATACTTGATACTACTCTTAGATGGTAATAACATTGCTACCTAGAATATGTCACCTCAAATCTCTTCCATTTAAAGTCTCTAAAATCTGTTTAAATCTGTCTAAGCTGAAAAGGGCATGAGGGAAAATGTTCTTTAGTTTATTTAGAAATTGACAACCAGTTACAGTAAACATCATACAGACACCAGAGGCTTGCTTTTGCACTGAACACGCACACAGTCAGTAACTTCATTAGAATTATGAATGTCTGATGCTATTTGAAAACCTATAAAGTGTGCGTTGGAAAACTGGCTCGAAAAACACTTTTGCTGTAACCCACAAAACGCCTGCAGTAGGTGTTCAGTATTATTGATGGTTTGGTTCAGGAGGGTTTGGGGATAGTTGAACTATGTGGACTGGCTTGGGGTAATTTATGGGTGGTTTGGACTGGTCTGCAAGCTAACAACTGTGAGCTGTGGTTCAAATTAGCGTTTTAAGTGATTTTACAAAGATTTTTTGTTTGCATAGGCAAAACTGAAAATCTCACTTTAGTCTCCCTCCACCTGCCTTAGGGATTCACTTCAGTTACCTCACAAAAGTTGGCAATTCTTTTTGTGTACTCAGTTGGTAAATACAAGTTGGGAATTCCTTTGTAAGACCTGCTTTTGTCACGGGTCGGGCCGCAAAGCCCAGACCCGGAGCTACCTCGGGGCACGGAACACACAGGGAACCAGGGATCCATGCAGGAAAATGAGGCGATGGACACATGAGGAAGGAATGACATGAACAGGCATATATATCACGGGGAAAACACGACACAGCTGAACTCAGGAGGCATGTAACACATAAACAGAAAACATGTGACACAGACACGAGGCAAAAAACAGAACGTCAAACTAAAAGTCCCCAGAACACACAGAACAGAAAAACAGGTCAAAAACAGAAAAAGTGGCCTCTAGCGGCCACCGACCGTGACAGCTTTAGCATTTCTTTAGCACAGAGCCCTGACCTCTTCCCCATCCAGCACCTTTCGGATGAACTGGAAAGGAGATTGTGAGCCAGGCTTTCTTATCTAACATCAGTGACTGACCTCATAAATGCTCGACAGAATGAATTAGCACAAATTCCCACAGAAACTCTCCAAAATCTTGTGGAAAGCCATCTATGAAGAGTGGAAGCTGATATAGCTGCAAACGGGGGACCAGTTTGTAGACATTTGTCCTTTTAAATTTCTTTCCTTTTACATTTCCTGCTGCTTTGCCCAGCTCTGTAAGTCATTGTTATGGAAAGTAGACTGCAAATAGTTTTGAATGAACTATTCTGATTTCATGAAAACCAGTGCAATTACATAGACCCACTTATTCTGTCTGCAGCTGTTTAGCAGAAAATTAATTATCTTTGGTTTTGGGTCCTTCAAAAATTCAAATAGGCGAAATCCAATGGCCAGCTGATTCCTGTACTTCTAGGAATAGTGTTAGCGATTGTGTTCAGGTATCCCAGTTAGTCTTTTCACTAGTCACTGGTGAGGTTTCTGTAAAAGAGATTCTATAAAAACACTTCCGTTTTGGATTTGAATAGGCTCTTAATAACTCCTAATAACACTCATGTGACATGAGCCTAAATGTATCTGTTACACTCTTCACAAGTTATAATAGTAATGTTTTAGTGCTGTAATCGAATGTTGCTAGGTTTCAGGAATTAAATCATGGACCTCTTTTCCTCTTTCTCTCCACTCTGCTCCTCTTTGTTTTCCTCAAAAGTCCAACTCAGAGCTTTCTTGTTCTTGTACCAGTTTGACTCCTCTTCCCTGTCCTCTGTGTTGGCTGTGATTATATTTCTCAGTGGCCTTTGTTTTCTTTGAGTTTTTAGTTGTTTGTTTGCTTGTTCATTTATTCTTTGTGCCCTGATATAACGCTGTGTTTTGGTATTGCCTATTTTAAAGCATTTTTGGGTATGAGAATGGCACTATATACATAAAATTTAATATTGTTGTTATTTTTCTTGTACTGTATCTACTGCAGATCTTTAGTAGATGTTTTGATATTCTTTGGACTTGAACACATTCGGAGCGGTGGACAGATGAGTGGGAACTGTGTGTTTGTGAGACATGGAAATGAATTGATGTGACGACTGCATGATATGCAGCTGCTTTGAGAAATCTTACACTATAACACTCACTGGCTGTTATATATATCAATGTTCCACTTTGTTGGTACTGATGGAGGGGTGGCGTTTGTGGCTTGGCTGTAAGTGGGCCATCAATGTGTTTGTGTGCAAGTGTGTGTGTGTTTTCTGTCCCTGGGAGATCATTTTTGCTAGGCGCCTCTCTGTAGCCCATTGTGTGATTGGATGTTTGCGGTTTGTGTGTGTGTGTATGTGTGTGTGTGAGGTAATTGCTCTTGGATGGTGCTGCTGTTGAGCTCTGTGTATGATTTGGCTGCTTTCTAGGTCTGAAGATCCACTTAAGAGATGGAAGCAGAACAGAGAACAGGGTAGATAGATAGAAAAAAGAAAAAGAAGGAGGATCATGCTGCGTTTATCTCCTTCGTTTAGCTCTGTAGCTCTTGCTAAACATGCCCTCCTTCATGTTTTTCCCTCTTGTTCCCTCATTCCTCAGGGTCTGACGCCAAAGACCCTCCACCCAGCTCTGATTAGAAGTTGCTGTTGAGAATATATCAGAGAGAGGGAATAAAATAAAACTGGAAAGGGAAAAAACTGAATATTGTTATACAGAATAATACTGAATACATTTAACAAGGGCATGTAATGAGAAAAATATGTTAGAAAACAGAGTTGGGGACCAAAGTGTAAACACGGTTTTATGGGGAATTCTGCAGAATATGAGCTAGCCAGAAAGAGCAGGGGATTAGTAAACACACAGATTAGACAGTAAACTAGAGAGTGTGTGTGTGTGTGTGTGTGTGTGTGTGTGTGTGTGTGTGTGTGTGTGTGTGTGTGTGTGTGTGTGTGTG
>JBBPDB010113853.1:0-19323 GCA_037974465.1 Brachypetersius altus
TCGTACCCCACACCCACGTGACCTGGCAGAACTGCGTGTAGCACTTGTGGAAGAGTGGAACGCATTGCCTCAGAACATCATCATGAGGCTAGTGAGGGGCATGAGACGTCGCTGTCAAGCTGTCACTGCAGCAAATGGTGGAAACACTAACACTTGTCTAAATTTTTGGGGTAATAAATGAAACTAATGAAAATGGAGTTTCTTATACATTATTAGTAATATCAAAGGGAACTTTTTCTTATTTCATTAAAATTCAGAGTAAATAGGACAACTACTCATGTAAATAACAATATCCCGAACTTATTGTGAGTTGTGTAAATCAAATTGTGGAGTATTTAATTTAGCATGTTACATTCTAAAAGTACATTATTAAAGTCTTTATATTGAAAGCTCTAAATGTAAATGTAATTGCATAACTACATTTTCATTCAGTTTACATTTTAATAGACTGGCAAAGGTGCTGCTTTGAATTCGGTTTCTTCATTGAAAGCTGTTTAAATAAGAAAGGCTGTTTGAATGAGATCATGAATTCTATCTTAGCAACATACCACACAAGCAACTGTCTGGTATAATTTAGTATGTTAAATTCTAAGTGTGCATTAGTATTGAGAGCTCTAGTGTAAATGTAACTGCAGAAATTCACCATTATACAAGGAACTACATTCCCAGATTTGAATCTTCATGTTTGGCTTTCTGACGTCCATAGTAAAAAGAAGTGTTAAAAATATGGCAAATTTGTGGATGTTTCTTGCTTCTGCAGAACAACCCTGTACATTAATTTTTACTTCAGATTTCAATCATTATAAATTATTTGGCAGAATTGGACTGAATATGAATTTTTTGAGTTAATAATTTATGTTGAACTGCAAAATGCATCACTTAATGGTGGCAACAACATCTAAAGATTAAAAAACCAATCTAAATATCCATTGTTATAGAAATAAACCAAATAATTGCAGGGCTGCATCTATCGTGTAAAGCCTTCTTAGTGGCAATCAGTGAAGAAGGAAAGTGAAGAACAGCTGAATGCTGATAACAGACTGGGACGGTTAGTGGAAGGTCTCTGAGATGACCCACGCTATAAAGCCACCACAGTAATCAGCGGCCCATCCAAGCGGCACGCCATTTCATTCATAAACCTGCCATCCAGATCATGAAAATAGCTTTACTGTGAATATAAACCCGTCTGTGTGATTCATTCCACCTATAGCGCTGTTAGTGATAATGGGGGACACATGGAGGACCCCTACGGATAGAAAATAAAACTATTGTATTTGTTCCTCCTTCTGAGCTGCACGCACAATGGGGACATAATGGGTGAGTGCATACAGTAAGCACTGCGGTGTTGCTAAAGACGCTTTGAGCCTGTGCTGGAGCAATTGTTCTGCTGTCAAAGAGATCCACATGCCCCACATTTTCTAAATGAACAGACGTTAATGTAAAGCTTTGTGATCTCCAAGGCTCAGCGAGGAGTCTTTTCAAACATCAGACTTACTTAAATATGAAAATGTGTGATACTCTTTAAGGTACTCTTAGATTACATGGAGTGTAAAGTATGGGATTATTAACCCTTGGAAGTCTGCAGTGCAAGTCTGATGCAGTGTGAACACACTATTATAGTTTATGGAAATGCACAGTGCAAAATTGATGAGGTCAGGCACTGATGTTGGATGAGAACGCCAGGCTTGCAGTCTTCATTCCAGTTCATCACAAAGGTGTTGAATGGGGTTGAGGTCAGGGCTCTGTGTGGGCCAGTAAAGTTCTTCCCCGCTGAACACATCCAACCAGATTGCTTTGTGCACTGGGGTGCAGTCCTGCTGGAATAGAAAAGGTTCTTCCCCAAACTGTGTCAACAAAGTTGGAAGCATGGTGTGGTCCAGAATATCTTGGTGTACTGCAGGATTAAGATTGCCCTTCACTGGAAGTAAGAGACCTAGCCCAAACCATGAGAAACCAATACCTTTGTCCATATAGTGTGTAATGCTAAACTGCTGAAATTGTGTGTTACACATAGTCAGTTTGCCTTCTTCATTTCAACTCTACTCACTATATTCTTCACTATAAGAACTCGTTTTAAGTTCTCTGCAGCCTGCACCCCTTTTAGCCTGGCAACACTATTGAGTAAGAGCTGACATCCTTCAATCTTTAGGTAGGGGTGTGTGTGTGAGTGTGTGTGTGCGCGCGCACGCGCGCGCGTGCATCGTGACAGGGAGAAATGGAGGATGAAATTAGTCTGACTGCGGCCGTGCCCTCACTTGGGGTGAAGTATAGTGTGATGAATAGCACAAGATTAAGAGCAGAATGCCGTGGGCCACAGACATCATTTGAAGTGATGCGCGTGAAAATGAGAGACAAAAAGATGCTGGGAAAAGGTTCAAGATAACACTGGAGCGAGTTTAGGGGGATGTGGATGATGATGTAGTTCCTGTTTCAGGGCGTGTCTTGTTTATCCCAAACCTGCTTGCTTGCACAAATATAGCCTGCTTAGTTAGAAGATGATACATAAAATATGTATTGTCCTTTAATCTATGATGGAATAAATAAGAGTTGACAAGCTGTTTTACTTTTAGGCGACAAGATATTGTGTCATTTTGATTATGAATTCATCATTACTGGTCTTTGTGTGTGTGTGTGTGTGTGTGTGTGTGTGTGTGTGTGTGTGTTTGTGTGTGTGACAGCACAGTGTATTATTGATGTGCTTCATCCCTACTTGCTTTTTCCATGCCAGCGGTCATAAGATGACATCATTTGCTTGACTCCATAGAGACAGGCACACACACACACACACACACACACACACACACACACACACACACACACACACACACACACACACACAGAACAGCAGAAGCTGTAATCATGGTGTGCTGGAGGGAGAAATAAAATCTGTTTTGTTGCTCAATCCACCAGAAGTACCCACCCTGCCATTGCGATCTGCATGGCAGAGGGGGAGCGGTTTTGGGCTTAGTCTTAGCTCAGGATTAGGTAATGGAACAGGGCATCTCTCAACCCACCATGTCTGAATCACTCTTTGAAGAGCACTAGCGCTAGCGGCTAACACGAAGTGTCAGAAGAGATCTGAAGCCAGACACCATTAGGCTCACTGCACTGCTGGCTTCGTTTGGATCAAAGCTAATTGTTCTGAATGAAGATTCTCCACTGAAAGGAAAATATGGCTCAGGACTAGGTTTAAACCCTGACAGAAAAACAGTCCTTTCAGTTTAGATTCTGTTCTTGGGATCTTCTGGGTCACAGAAAAGTCACAACGTTTTATAAAAACAGATTGTTGTACTAAAATCTGATTAGTGGTGTCAGTTTCAACAAATACTGACTACACTACTCACACACTAAAATGGAGCTGTACACTATATTATACTAAACTGTATTCATTTATTTTCTCCATGAGGTAAACTTTCCTTGATCTGCCAAGTTTATTAACCAAAACAGTCCTCGTTCATTTGGAATAGACCTTTCCTTGTTAAAGGCACAGCAACTAAAGACGCCTGCGTAATTTTTATGACTGATATGGGGCTACATTGATAAAGGCTAAATTGGTGTATATATGCGAATTACACATCCATAAAGTGGTTTGGTGTGCCGTGATGTTAAACATGAATGATAATGTTGTCGTGGGCAGAAAAACAGCACTGAGAGATTTAGTTAAACACTTTTTTCTATTTTTATTTGAAAGACACAGAACAGCTCTGCTTTCACAAGCTCTCCATGCTCTGATCATGCCTCCTTCCTCTGAGTGAAACTTGTGAATGGCTCAGAAAAGGTTAAAACTCACATTTCAGCCAGAGTGGAGAGGGAATTAAAAGCTCAGACGCACAAATACATCTATGTTTGCAGTCACAAATGTTGTTGGTCTGCTCTTTTGTTTAACAGGCGGTTCAGCAGACTGTTAATGGCCTACAAGGCTGTTTAATATTCAGTGCGGCTTCACGTTGGTATATTTATTAAGTGATTTACTGAAAAACTGGGACATACAAAAAGAAAACATGAGTTTGAGTTTCTGAGACAAAACTCCATTTGTCCAGAGTTGAGTGTGAAGCTGTGTTGTTGAACCCAGTCTGGAAAACTGCTTACGTATAATATATAACTCTTACACATAAATCTCTGCTAGCTAATCCTAAGCGTTTATGGCTGTTTTTGATGCACAGAGACTGCGAATAAAGTAACAGTTTCCAAGATAATCATGGTTATATAGTGATATGTGCAGCATGTTCCTGATGATAACTCACAGAAGGAGCCATTTACATATTGGTTCAGTACAAGTATTAGTAATATGTTCCATACTTTATTTCATGTTGGAGCAGCTTCACAGAGCTCATGGTAAAGGTCAGTGCCTTATGGCTGTAAATAGTCCTATGTGATACACATTGAGCATTTATATGTGGACAGTCCTTTATTTTTGCTTTCAGTGATGATTGTAGTTGAAGTAGTGCCCATAGACTGTATTCTGTAAAAATGACATTTAGAATGTATTTCTGAAACTTGCTTTTTAAAAATGGAATCATCGTCATAATATTGTAAAGATTAGGGAATTTTTGTGTTAAATGTAAATATGTAGCTTGTTGACATCACAAACACCCTTGTTGATGTCAAAACAAGCTGATGCTGCAGCATAGTTCATAGTGCATCATAAATTCGTACTGTATGGATTGTGGGGCAATCTTTTTACGATCTACATCAAAGAGTCTGTGAGAAAAAATCTGGCTGGCTGGTGAGTCCTTGCCTCCCGGTGGCGGTAGCTCAGGGTGGCGGTAGCTCAGTGGGTAGGATACTTGCCTCCGGACCAAGAGGTCACAGGTTCGAATGCTACCTCCAGCACACCACCACTGGGTCCCTGAGCAAGACCCTTAACCCCAAGTTGCTCCAGGGAGACTCCAGGGAATTAAAGTCGCTTTGGATAAAAGCGTCTGATAAATGCCATAAATGTAAATGTAGCCCCTGGGATAGGCTCCAGGTACCCACGACCCTAGTAAAGCATAAGGGGTAACCGAAAATGAATGTATGAACATCAATTTATGTGATATTTGGCCCTGATTTGTGATTAAATATTAGTAGCTATTTAATATTACAGTAAATACAAACAATTGGACAGTTTAAATAGTTGCTGTGAAACCTTAGCCTACAGTTGTATAGATTTACAGCATTTAGCCTACAGTTGTATAGATTTACAGCATTTTATCCTAAGCAACTTCCATTCCCTAATTACAGGAGACAGTCTGGAGCCTCGAGCAACTTGGGGTTAAGAATTTTGCTCATATTATTTTATGTATCCAAGAGTGTTCCAAAAGTCACAGGAGTTGAACAGCAGCCTCCCTTAGCCCACAGAATGTTCTGGAAACTGCATTTTAATGAGGTGGGAGAGGTTATGTCTCTGTTGAGCAAGCACCTCAGCTTGTCAGCCTGGAGAGATAAGCAGTAAGAGTAGTTAGGAGGTGAATACGGAACCCGAGAGATAAAGAGCAGGCAGAACTTAAGGGAAAGCTCGAGCTGGAGTCAGTCCGTCTCAGGAACTCATTAATCAAATCTTTTAATAGAAGAGCAACACAACGTCCTTGTTGATGCGTTTACATGCTCGCGATTCTACTGCTTCGTCAGTATGTGTGTTGGTACCCATCTTGTGGCTTATTGGACTGTTTTATCCACTAGAGGTGTTCTGTGCACCTCTAAGGTTTTGCTTTTATCTTAGGACGATTGGAAGCCAGCGCCCTGATCTTACAAGAGAGTTTCAATACTGTGCAAGCTCTCAGATCAACATTGCTCTTCATGTGCCACTTAAAGAAACTACAAGTAGTATAATACGAGTCAAATGTCAGATAGTGAGAACAAACAGAAGTGTACTTCTGATTATGAGAGTTTAAATCATGTTATTTTGGTGTCTTTGAGACTCTTGTCTCTGTTGTGAGAAATCCACACAAAACCAGCTGCAGATTTGAGCAAACTGAGTAGAATATAATTACTTTTTGTCACCACCACCCATTTCTATATAATCCTTCCACATTTTGCGCAATCTTGCTTACGGCATGTGCATGTGCGTAAAACAGGCACAGACTGCGGAACAAGCTTAGAGTTTGTGTACCAAAGCAAGGCCGGTTTGGTAAAAAAAGGAAGTGACTCAAAGGACTGAGTGAGTCTGTAAAGCTGCTGAGGCTGGGCGAGCATATGGTAATGTTCTTGTCTGGCTTGGCTACACCTTTTCTTGCTGTGGTTTGTTTCACTCATTCATTTATCACTGATAACAGCCCCTGGGGTTTTGTCAGTTGTTGCGACACCAGCGATGGGTGTGAGCGAAGGTGTGTGAGTGAGTCACGGTGCGCTGTGATGCCGATGGTGGAGAACTAGAGCTTTGTGGTAATTGGTTTCATATCAAAGCCACTAAAGTGCACACAGTGTAAGTGATGTGCAGTTAAACCACATAGTATGTATCATAAACCACATGTTTTGAATGTTTGAGGGATGAGGAAATATGTCTCTACCCATTTCACAATAGTAATTCTGTTCTCTGGGTTTTTGGGAAAAGGTTTTGGTGATGTTTGGTGATTTTTACTAGATGTTTATGCAAGGATGCAGCATATGATGATCAGAGTATACTGAGGTATAAAATGTTGACCAACTTTTCAGAACTCTTCTTACAAAGAGCCTTCATATGGAAAATCTTACTGCTTTAAAATATGTAATTATTTCTGTATGAGATTTTCTGGGGTGACACTAACAACGAGAAGGTCCTGGATTCGATTCCAGGCTGTGTGTGTGGGTGGGTGTGTTTGTAAAAGTGTGTGGAAGTGCGTGACTGTGTGTTTGTGAGTGCAAGAGAGTGTGAAGATTGTGTGTGTGTGAGTTTTTGAGTGTTTATGTGAAAGTGTGTGAGAGTGTGCAGTGAGTGTGTGTGCGAGAGAGAGAGAGAGCGAGTATGAGTGTGAAGAGTGTGTGTGTGTGTTTGTGTAGGTGTATGTGAAAGTGTGTGTGTGTCTGTGTGTGTGTTTGTGAGAGAGAGTGTGAAGATTGTGTGTGTGTGTGTGTGTGTTTGAGTGTGTGTGTGCAAGAGAGAGAGAGAGCGAGTATGAGTGTGAAGATTGTGTGTGTTTGTGTAAGTGAAAGTGTGAGTGTGCGTCTCTGTGTGTGTTTGTGTGTGTGAGAGAGAGTGTGAAGATTGTGTGTGTGTTTTTGAGTATGTATGTGAAAGTGTGTGAGAGTGTGTGGTGAGTGTTTGTGTGTGTGTGTGTGTGTGTGTGTGTATGTGCACAAGAGAGAGAGAGCGAGTATGAGTGTGAAGATGTGTGTGTGTGTGTCTGCCGTGTGATGGACTGGTGGCCTGTTCTGGGTGTTTCTCTTACCTTTCACCGTTTGAGTACAAACTCCTGCACCACTTCATCCCTGGTACAGGATAAGCCTCAGATAGTGAATGTTATATTCTAGAATTAAATGAAGATTCTTGTCTCTTTCTCAGTCCAGCTGCATCACTCTGCTGCCGACTTTTTCTTCTGTAGGCTGTTCTGTTGGTTTGTTGCATGAGAGACTTGAAAATCCTGTAACTCACAAAATTTGTGTACAGTAATCCCCCGCTTAATGCGGTTGCGTTTCCGCATTATTGTTTGGTGTTGCAAAATATTTGGTTCTCCAGAAAAATCTGCAACCATGTGGATAAAGTCCTCTCATCAAAATCTCTCAAAAACTATTAAATAATCTTTACTACATTTTTACAGTTTCAAAGTGTTAGAGAAGTCATTGCCTAAAATTGTTCTTTACTAAACACATACTACACAGAGCGTCTGCATCTACTTTGTTTTGGTGGTTCTGAAAGTGAACACACCACTGCACACAGTGTGAACAGCACGAAATTCAACCCATTCACCAAGTGAAGCAGGCGGCAGCCAGGAACATGGTGCCTGGGGAGCAGTGTGTGGGGACGGTACCTTGCTCAGGGTACCTCAGCGGTGCCTAGCGGTCTTAGGAATTGAACCCAGACTTTCTGGTCGCAGGGCGAATGCCCTAACCACTAGGCTACCAGCTGCCCCTATTCTATTGCAAAAGGAGAGAAACTGATGTATTTGGCCTCCCAAGCCAGTGCCTCAGTTTGTGTACATTAGGAAAAGTTGCGGATTTACAAGAAAAAAAGAATCTTGGTGCCAATTTCCACTAGCTTTTTCTTCTAAAGCCATCGTCTGGAAATGACATTCTGCTGTCAGCCCTTAAAGAAATACTTCAGCCAATGTAAGGATGGTTTTTTTTAAAAAAATACCGAAACTTATACCAGTTGTACCAACATGGCAGATGTTTTTATGCAGTGATTTACAGGTTGAATCTTGTTTCAGGCCTTGGTGAATGTAATGCTAGGCATCTTGCCTTGACTTCTTTATGTGTAGCATTCACCAAAAGTCAGTAGAGCTAATTGTTCACAGATGTTGAGTAAAAAAGAAAGTCCTAGGAAATTGGCACAGAGGCATTTTTTTGCATTGCGCAAACTCAAATTGCTTTAGAGAATACAAACTGTGTGTTGCACTATGACACCGTGCGCTGCAGCAGTAATAGCATCAGTGTTTCTATTTTAGGAAACAGTGAAGTGAACCCTCTCTTTCTCTCTGTCTGTTTTTCAGGTGAACTTTGTGGTGTGCCAGCTCTTTGCCCTGCTCACAGCCTGCTGGTTCCGGCTCTATTTGCACCCCAGCAAGACCAGTCCCTTTATCCGCCATGTGGTGGCAACGCTATTGGGCTTCTACTTGGCTCTCTTCTGCTTCGGCTGGTGAGTGTATGGTTGGTTTCTGGTGTGTGTTTGAAGTCCTTGAATATTACTGATCTTCATTCATCATATCACTCCCCTTAATATGGACTTGGAAGGTCTAGCTAAAGCTGTTTATCAGTACTATAGTAGATTAGGTCAAGTTCAATTGCAGGTCAAATGGAGGGCAGCCTGTGTGTCTAATAGTCGCCATAAAATTTCTGGCCCCATAAGACATATGCAGTAAACCCCTGATAGCATCTTGGGCTCAGTGTACAGCAGGGGTCAGTTTCAGTTTAAGAGGCCAATTTAAAACAAATATAAATCCATCACATGTTGACACTTAACTCAGCACTCAGGGGAGGAGCTGCAGTGGATTTGCTGTAGTGGACTACTAACTGGCTGACATGCATCCACAGACGCGTACAGCATTATAAATGTTAAATTATATATGCACACTATTCATGCTGAATAGAACAGCATCCACTCTTCCTTTAGAAGTGTTTCTGTGGAGAATTTATCTCCATTCCAGTTCATCCCAAAGGTGTTGGATGGGGTTGAGGTCAGGGCTCTGTGAGGGCCGGCCAGGTTCTTCCACACTGAACTCATCCATTTCTGTATGGAGCTTGCTTTGTGCACTGGGACACAGTCTTGAATAGAAAAGGTTCATCCCCAAAATGTGTCCACAAAGTTGGAAGCATGGTGTTGCTGAAGTTCCTCCTTCTCTGGAAGTAAGGGCTCAAGCCCAAACCCTGAAAAACAGGGGTGTCCCAATACTTTTGTCCCTAAAGTGTAGTTTAGTGGTTTGGAGGTGTGGTTGTTCAGTAGCAAAAAGGTCTGGTGACACAAGCCTCCCATATCTTCACTTTAGTCTGACATTTGTCAGGGTATCACTTACTGTATCATCTCAAGTGTAGCTGAGAGATCAGTGCCAAACGCCATCATGCTGGAAAACAGCCAGCATGTCTAATAGAGGCCATA
This sequence comes from Brachypetersius altus, assembly GCA_037974465.1. Taxonomy (NCBI): domain Eukaryota; kingdom Metazoa; phylum Chordata; class Actinopteri; order Characiformes; family Alestidae; genus Brachypetersius; species Brachypetersius altus. The sequence continues at coordinate 9,710 of JBBPDB010113853.1, forward strand.
AAACCCTCTCTGCTCAGTAAACTGATAAAGACATGTCAGGTTTTTTTGCCAATTTGTACAACGGTGTTATCTGGCCTTATCACCAACCCTTTATCGCTTTGCAGTTTAGTTGTGGATTGCAGAATGAAAGAGATTCATGACTAGGATGATGGAGATTGCTAGAGATGGTAGTGTCAGATTTGCACTGAAGTTTAGAATAGTTAAGACTTGTTCTTTAGTCTCGCTTTGTAATGATGGCCTGTGGTAGAGTTTGACACACTTGCATTGTCACACTTGTCCTGAATACTGCACTCAGGGCTGATTTTGGGCTGATTTTGGGGATAGGCTCATTATTGCTGCTTTGTTTTCAACAGATTTAACAGCATCCTTATATCAGTCTTTTCTGTTCACCCTGTTTCTGCTGACAGTCAGGGATGGCAGTTCAGGACAGAAGAATGCCTTTATTATTGTGTTGCTGTGCTAGAATACCAACATTCATATAGTGATGAGCAGGGTCTGCACAAAGCTGCCAAAGAGGAGACCGTCTGACTTGTGAGCATTCTTAGTCATGTAGGATGGTTCAAGATGTACATGTAGGATGGCTCAAAATGGGCTCACACTACTTTCTTTCTTCTTTTCTGACAATATAATGCTTGAATAGAGAGAGACGTGACAAAATGTACCAGTCGCATCGCATATTCGAAGAACAGGAGATACTCCTGGACAACAACAAAAACCCAGCTCAAAAACAGCTAACAGACTTGGCCAAATGTACGGAACTCCCAGGGTAAATGACAAAGAGGGAAATGGTGGCTTTTGTCACTAGAGCAGCTATTCTAACATTGGCAGCACTTCTGTTTCCCTGGATGAAGTTTTTCTCTTTAATTTTTTCTCCTTGTTGCTTAACCTGCTCCGGTGTACTAAGTGGCAGTCTCTGAAGTAGATCTACAAAATGGCTTTGTGTCCTCCGAGTTGAGCTGGCTCTCTAGGCTGAGGTGGGTCTGGGATTTCATGCCAGTGTCACTGACTGGTGTATCCTAAAATTAGTCCCTGAGGATCCTCTATTTCCAGGCTTTTCAGATAGCAGACTTGACCAGTAATGAGGTACCCATTTATCCAGAGGCTCAGGAGCAGGTAAAGCCCCCCGGAGTGGCAGCTCTGACTGAACCGCCTGTTTGATGCTAGAAGCCAGGACGAATGGTGTGGGTGTGTGTGTGTGTGTGTGCCCTGCTCTGGGTAGTTTAGTAAAAATTAAGAGAAAATGGATAAATGAATGTTTGTATAATAGCTGTTTATACTGATCTCTGAGCTGCACAAAGCACACTGCATTCTTAGTATATCTCCAGCAAACTGATATGCTGGAGAAGCATTATGAGAATAATGCTCTCAATTTGAAGCAGAAAATTGCAACGGCTGTTTAATAAAGAATTTATCAGCACAAAATCAAACACTAACACCGGACAAAAAAAATAGCAGTGTGAAACAGCTAAGTTGGCCTTTACATGAGAGAAGCACATTTGTGTCTGATGTGTGGCCACAACCCTGGGGCACTCTTCATCTAATTGACCTATTCATGCTGCCCCCATAAATGTGTTCTTTTGTAGATACTGTTGCAAGGCTAGGCAAGCTTTACGCAATATTGTTTTTTTTTGGTTTTTTTTGTCAAAATACCAGATTTTAGAGTTCACTAAGCTAAAGCTATTTTGATCTGTTTATCTGTCTATCATTCTGGAGCAGAAAGTTCATAGTCCAGGAATGAAAAGAGTGAAAAGAGTGCAAAGGTAAAGTTCACTTGAAGAAAAAAAAAAAACCCAAACAAATCGGAAAATGAGAAACAGAATGGAAACACATGGCTAATAATTGCAGCTTGAACCCAAAACAGTGTTTTGGTAAGTGCAGGTATATGGGAGATGGGTGTTGAGCACTAATAGTGACTGTAAGCCCACTCTTCCAAGCCCACTAGACCCCTAACAGTGGAAGTGCTACCAAGCCTTGATGCAGCATGTGTAGTTCCACAGTCCTGGGATTCATTATCACACCCATAAATCCGTTTTAGCCAGTTTGTTACTTTGGAAATCTTAATTTCTTTAGATTTGTTGTCTGCTTCTTTAGTAAATAGTTGCACAATATGTGAATATATACGAGATCTTCTTTAAGCGTATAATATTTAATTAGCTGGAATGCGGTAACTGTGGAAATGTGCTCTATAGTGTTAGACATGCAAACTATAAACTTGTGCTTTTTCCTGACAAAAAATCTTCTCAGGCTGTGCAAGTCCATAGACTATGATGTCGATTTGCGCACTGGTCACAGCATGAATCCTGTATACACAGCAGTAAAGGTGTCTTGGTTTGGGTAAAAGTAGTAGTAGCCAGAATCAGTGGCATGAGAATAGAGAAAAATTCAACTCAAATTTTTAAGGGACTGACGAAGCATGGACAGACTTTCAGAGAACATATTCACAACAACAGCTCTTCTACAAGGTGCTTCACTGGGACTTCTAGCTTGAGTTAACTCAATACACAGATCTTGCCCCACCTTAGTCTCTGTCTGTCAGATGTGTTAAATGCCTGTTGGGTGCTGTAAAGGCCTGGTGTTTGCTGAGGCACGTTAGTGAGAAAATCCTTTATTTAAGCATGAAAAAGCTGTTTCTTGCTGTAAGCTACTAGGACTCGCCCCCACCCCCTTTACTATTTTTTATGAATTGTTTGCATGAAAGGCTTGATAAAATGACAAAGCAATGTGAAAAGATCCTTCAGAGTTAATAGGAAAATTACGTCCCAAAAACTCTACTGGAAACCTGTTTAGATAGCGTGCAGCATTCTGTTGTAGCGTGTTTCATAACCACAAGCCCCAGGAAAGGTCACTAGTGTGTTCATGATTGTTTGTTTGTCTCAAATCCCTTGTCTGTACATCACAAGACCTTTATGGACAGGAGTTAGCTCTTAGACGCATGGTATTGTATTGCACTTTAATATGTCATATGACTGTGAGTAAGCCTGTGGGGCTTGTTGGAGTCATTTTGTACATCAGATATTGTGATCAGCTGATTTGTTGTCTCTTATATGAAAACAGTTCTGCTGTTTATAACTGTAAAATTATCTCAACAGACAAGCAAAACACCTTCCAGACAAGCAAAACACAAACTATTTCCAAAACACCTTATTTCAAGTAACTGCACTAAGCTAGCTCAGTTTAATGGAATTCTTAACGTTTATGCTGCTTAGAATGATTTGATCTGGCAGGTCTGTTCTAGAAACTCCTGGAATCTTTCTGTTTTAACATTGGCCTGCTCTTGCTTCTCATTGCAGGTATGCATTACACTTTCTGGTACAAAGTGGTCTCACATACGGCATCATGATCTTCACTGGTGTGGAGCACATGCACAGGTAAGACGTGTTCATCTTTTGTTTTTTGTTTTTTTTGTACATTTTCAGTCATTTTCTTAGCAGTGTGCTTTAATTAGTCTGTATGTTTTGCCAGACCTTCCAGTTACCAGTTTAATGTGGGTGGGGAAAACCCACAGAGGGAGTGGCAGGAGGGGCGGGGGGCTGAGCGACAGTATGCCGAGCGAAAGAGCAGCAAACAGCACATTTTCTCTGTTTTAACGCAGCCTGACAGTTCACCTCCTGCCTAACATATCCCACACCTTGACAGGTCCCACTGAAACAAGACAAGCAATGTTTTTCACTTCACCTCTCAGTGGTTTTGATGTTAAAAAGTAAATAAATCTCGGTCAGCTTGCACCTTTTGAGAAACCAAATAAATTGCTCTCACCCGTGTAGATTCTACCAGGGATGTCTTAAAGTAACTGGGTGATAAAAAATAAAAAATAATTATACAGATAAAGGCTAAATATGCAAAAAGCATTGTTGCTCCAAAAGGCCTCTCTCTGTAATAGTTTTACCTTCATCTCCCCCTGCAACAAACCCCTCCCAATGCCCAGGAAGCATACATATGAAATAAAATGTTTAGCTAATTCAAAGTAGTGAATGGATCTTACCTACATGTTTATTTGTTCTGTTTCAATTTGCCAACATACAGGCAAGTACAGACAATGCATAACACATGAAGAGCTGCAACTTGAACTGTCTAATCTTGTGTTTTTAGCGCATGAAGGCAGGTAAAGCGATATGCATTTGATAAACAGAAAACAAAAGGTTGATTACTGCGCATAAGAAAATGTACCCTGGGAACAGGGGGAGTATACATATCTGCATGCACCAGTTTGTCTGTGTGATAGAAATCTTTCTATTTACACTCTTTTTGTTGTTTTTTATTTGTCTCTGCCTCTGATATTCTAAGATAGACCTTCTGCATATTTTCCTGAACTTACTGTGAAATGGGTTCTTACTGGCCATTTATATTCAAAGCAAGTGTTTTTGTTGTCTGCAGCATGGCATATGGTTGTTTCTCCCAGGATATTTGTGCCAGACAGTGTAAATATGGGAATGTGGTATTGGGATGCCTCACCAACAGGGACTTTAATGACATTGCATTCAAATATATGCACTTTAATGAGTTAGCCCCCCTTTACTGCCAGAATAGCTTCCAGTGATGGAATAGAAGAGGTTCTGCCCCAAACTGTGTCCACAAAGTCTGAAAAAATGTCTTAATATGCTGAAGCATTAAGATTTCCCTTCACTGGAGATAAGGGGTCTAGTACAAACCCTGAAAAACAGGTGTGTCCCAATACTTTTGGATGAACGTAACCAATAATTATGCATGAACGTAATGCTGTTTAGCCAGTGCTGTTGAAATCAGGGTTATTAATAATGGGATTTGTTTCCCTCACTGCTGCTGTGAAAGTCTCTGTGAGATTTGCTGTGAGAATGTTATGATGTTCAACCATGAGAGAATCCGAGGTCCGGTACTAATGATAGATGATTAGATTTGGATCACAAACTCCACTCTAGCTTATCCCAGTAGTGTTGGATGGAGCACTGTAACTCCAGAGAGCGCAGTACCACTGTTCCACTGTGCCACAGCTCAGTGCTAGAAGGTTTCATACCCCATAGTGACAATTAGCATTGGGCAAAGTGACCTTTGGCTCATGCTCCAGAATTTCCATTCTACTGATAATACACTAGAACACTATCAGCAAAGTGCACACTTTAAAGTAGCTTTAATATTTATTAATATAGTGAAATGTTACATCACAACAGGACACACTATGTTTTTTTTATTGTGGGTTTGTTTCATTACAGTATACATGATGAGCTTTATTCTTTAGTTGTGATCTCCAGAGGTGATCTTTATATAGTGAAGGTAGTTGTAGCAAGTAGGACGTTCCAAAAACGAATCCCCTGCTGCTCACTCAGCACCAGGTGACCTTGGGTAGTGTATCAGAGAGCGTGGTCAAAGATCAGGTTTGAGTTGCACCGACTCTCTTAACAGGTTGCAGTGACACATTTTAGTTAGAGGCTACTGACCTCTGATTTTTGCATAACAAGAAATTATCAGGGCTTCACCTTTTGTGCAATGTGCATGATAGTCTGTTTGATAGTCATTCAGTTTATGGCAAAGAATTTTATGTTATATAAAAAATCCAACCAATCATCAGATGAAGATGTTGATATGGCCATAAGTGAAGATGGAAAATCACACCTTCCAGTCTTAATAAAATCTTAGAGTGATGCTGTAGTAAAATAATTGTAGTTCCCTAAAAGAGCTATTTGTTTAAATGATGTGTGTGTAAATAATCTTTATAAAGTTATAAAGAACCTTCATGAATGCTTTTTACATTTACTTTATGTAGAGGCTCCTTAAACTTCTTAAAACCTCACATCATTCACACTAAATGCTGTATCGTGCACCTTTTTACAGTGAACATATACAGTATGTCCAGAATCCAGATGGGCCTTCTAATCAGTAGGGAGGGGCAGAAATGCTATTCGATATTCACTCTGAACTATTTGGCTATTTTTTTTAAAAGTAGAGGCCAGTGTTTTTACAGTAGCAGCTGGTCTCAAAGTGACACACAATTCTTATGGATACTTTCTTGTCTAATCACTATTCCATTATTCTAATATCTTGACCCATGTGTACTGTATCTGTCCACATCTGTCCAAAATTTCCAGTGTAATGAGTTGCTGTGGAGTAGCTGAAAATGAACAAAATGTCACAATGTGTTTTTACGGCACTAAATTTGATCTATGAAAAACAATGTGTTGACACAAAAAAACTAACTCAACAAAAGTTATATTAACCATACAGTGCTGTGGAATTACAAGGTTGAATTAAAACTTCAGATGTAGTTAAAACATATTTAGCCTAATAGGCCACATTGCTCCTGTTGTCTGGAGTCTGTGTTTCCTCTTCTGTGACTGGCTACAGTCCATTTGTGACAATAAAAGGACTGAGTTGTTCAAACATGTGTAGAGTAGGGCTCTTCTGACCCACTCAGGACGAAAGAGTAGCGGAAATTGAAGAAGGCTTGAAAATGGGAGAGAATAACTCCTTGTGTGTGTGTGTGAGAGAGAGAGAGAGAGAAGGAGAGAGAGAGAGAAGGAAAGAGAGAGAGAAAGAGAAAAAAATAGTGAGAGAGAAAGAGGGACAGAGAGAGAGAGAGTGAGAGAGAGATGGGGTCCTGAGTATGGCTCTGGTGTCTAGCTGTTTGAAGCTCTCTGTCTTCCTCCACACTGGGAAATTACCCTACTCTAGGAACATCAAGAGCATTTGTGTGATGCCTCCTACATGCAGCTGAAACTTGTATGGCATCTGTGGAGATTTCCTGTTGATTCCAGCTGTCAGCTCCTGTGTGTTGCACAGAAAGAGCTCCATCTCCTGGCCAGTGAGAGCCAAGCTTCCTCCCTTTTGACACATGGAGTCCTAATAAGTAGGAAAAAAATTGTTGCAACTAAAGGAAGGGTGTGGTGGCCTAGATGTTGGAACATGTTTGCACGTGTGAAATCCTCATTCATCTGTTCTGCAGCTGTTTAGGTGACTGTAGAGCAAACAGGCCGAGCTTAATGGATTCTGCAGTGTTCTTCCTAAAGCGCCTCAGTGTAAAAAGAGCCCATTGATTGAATTGATTTCTGTTCCTTCCTCGCCCTTCTAAGTTTAGGCACCGTTGCCTTCTTTTGTGTTGCTGGGTACGATTGCGCTTGAAAGCAGCGAGCAGGATTGAGGAGACCAATGAAGGATTTAGAACACATTAGCAATAAACTGTGCAATGTATCATGACAGCTTTTGTTCTGTTTTAAAGCAGCTTTTTCCACAGGGCCCTTTTCTCAGCCGTGTGTTAGTTAGTTAGATGAGAAGAAATGACTTATGTATAATGTAAAAGTCATACTAAGGAAACAATAATGTGCACTGTGCTCCGACACTCATCTACTCCTAGGCACCTTTATGAGTTCAGATCCCATCACCAACCGTGATGTTTTATTGATTATTTGACTTCTATGCACCGTTGCACGATGAAGTAGAAACATATTTTGTGTGCAGCCATTGAACAGATAAAGCATGTTCATTCATCTGCTAGACTGCACATGTGGCTGGGTGAAGACCTGCATTGCGTAGAGCTCAGAACTTCACCTCTTCACACCCCGCTGTGTAGGACTGCTGGACGTGGATGAAAAGGAAGTTTGGACCATGCATTTGATATTTAGGAGAGCCTGCATGACAAAGAATAAAAAACATGTTGACTGTACTTTCTGCTGAAGGGACTATTTTTAAATTGTTGAATTGTTAGTTTGCATTGATTTTAATTGTATAATGCTTTTGAGACACATTTCGTTGACATTCGTGTTACATTCAAATTAGTGGTGCAACGGATCAAAAAAATCACGGTTCGGATCGGATCATGGTTTTAAGTCACGGATTGGATCAGTTTTCGGATCAGCAAAAAAAGACAAGACAAATTAAACTTTTCATTTATTTAAGTATTTTTGCCCATTAAAAACATTCCACGTAATTATATAACGACAATATAGGGCATAATTATTTGCCCTAAATGTGAGATGTTCCAAACTTTTTGGTTGTTTTAGTTCATTACTGGTTATTAACCGTGCATCTTGTTGCACTTAACAAAGGGAACATGCAGCAAATTGGTTAGGATAATAAAGAAGTACTTCGATTTGTGAAACAGCATCAGTTTCATGTAACAGCAGAAATAGCGTAACCTATAAAGCCATTCTTTCTAAAAGATGTAGCTTTGTTTTAAACTGCACTGCAATCCAGAATAAGAGATATAGCAGAAACAAAACTACTTTCTTCATCTAATGTTGTCCTGCCACAGATTAACCACCAAAGAAATATTTTAAATGATCATAATGTTTGAGGAAAAGGAATTCGTATTTCACTTAATGCATAGCCAAACCTTATTTAGCTTACTTTGCAGTGCTTTAATGTCATGGAGTGAGCTGAACCCTCAATTATGTCTAAACCAGAGAGTGAAAAGCCAGCTTGGGATCAAACATGTTATTAGAGATATGTGCTGCTGGAGTATGTGTGGGCCAGTGTACTTCTGCGTCTGTCTTTCCAGTGCGTAACTCTCTTATTTCAGAGTGCTTATAGTGAATCACTCACTATGGAATGCATAAAAAAAAAAGCTGTCCTCAAGACGAATTTGTTTTGGGTCATTTATTTCCCTTAATTTTGCACAAGCTATGCTTTGTTTATGCTTGTGCTGTGTTATGTGAGGTAGATGTTTTGCAGTCTACATGGGAAAAAAAGTTTATTAATTTTATACACTTACCAAAACCTAATGTTGCAGCATGTCTAGTAGGAGTGTGTGTGTGTGTGTGTGTGTGTGTGTGTGTGTGTCTGTCTGTCTGTCAGTTTGTGTCTGTCTTTCTAGTTTGTATATGTATATACACACTGTTTCCCCACTTTTCTGGCTTCACAGGGTACTGCACAAGTCCGCCAGTAGAAATTAGTTTTTAATCAAGGAACATATCCAGTTTGTGTCCAGGAGAGCCAGTATAAAAGTCAATTTTATTACATGTGAAAAAAACTTCCGTAGTCGAATTGTCAGGATAGATGGCCTGACCTATTTCACAGTTTTATACTGAATTTGCATAGATTTTTAGTTATGGATGCTATCTAGCTTGCCATTTCTGAGTGTCTCTCGGCTCCACAGATGACTGGCGATGTTTCTTCACCACACTAGATCCAAATGATTGTTATTTCTATGTCAGTAATATGTTTCATAAGCTTATCCATTCAAAAAAGCTGGATGAGTTGGGAAGTGTGGCTAATGTTACCTGGTATTTATATGAATTTTTTTATGGCCATGGGCATTTTTTCCTGGTGTAATGATTAAATGGTATGTTTTAAAGTTGGCAATAAAGGTATGCCATGTTTTTTTGCACACATATTGTGTTACCCACCGTATGTGTGCAAGCATGGACATGGCCATAGTAAGTGTTTATTTTAGACATGAAAAGCTGTTGTTTTGGAACACACCCTGATGCCCTGATGAATGAACTGTGTGTGCATAAATACAACACCATTACTGCTACAGATCTTTACAGCTCAGAGCTAATCCAGGGTGAAAATAAAGTGCCCATTGATAGGAAGTTTGTGTGTGTGTGTGTGTGTGTGTGTGTGTGTGTACATACATACTAGTGTAGTGCATATGGTTGTGGTAGGGCCATGTTCTCTGTTCCTGCCCTTCTCCCCCACACCATATT
>JBBPDB010113895.1:0-19311 GCA_037974465.1 Brachypetersius altus
TTTATGGTTTACACTATAAAAATAGGCATTGGGATCATTTTGGGGGGCAAATGAGGCATTTTAATTTAGATTAATTTTGATTAATTCCAAGATTACAATGAGATTAATCTAGATTTAAAAAAAATAATCTCTGCCCACCCCCAGTTAAAAGTCACTTTGCACATTCAGCACCATTTGGCAGTGTGCAAAAGGTTGAGAACCACTGATTTAATTAATATGTTTTCTGCTTTTAGGTTTTTTTCTTGATTTTGCTTTAGATTCTTTTTTTTTTCCTGTTTACTTCTTCAATTTAGTTTTGACCCATTTAAGATCCCTTAAATGGTTTTAATTCCGTGTCGAGATGTCTCAAAGACAGTAATGTGAAAGGCTATCAGTCTGTTTGTCAGTCAGTCAATCAATCAGTTATTCTGTCTTTCATTCTTTCTGTCTGTCCTCCTATCTGTTCATCTGTCTCTCTATGTCTTATCTATCCGTATATCTGTCCTGCAGTCAGTCAGTCAGTCGGTCTGTCTGCTTGTCTGTCTGTCAGTCAGTCGGTCAATTAGCACTGCCTGTCTTTCTTTCTGTATGTTTGTATATGTATCTATGTAGCTGTCTATGTGTCTGTGTTTCTGTCTTTTTATCTTTCTAGCTCCTTTCTAATTTGCCCTTGATGTGACAGTCTAAGATATGATATAAAAAAGCAAGCAGCTCAAAGCGTACATGTACTTCAGAGTGAATGATGTGATCTCCAGACCATAAGAGGTGTAATACTATTGATTTTCATTCAAGCTTAGAAGTCTTTTCATCTTCATTCCAGAGAGCAAGCGTTTGCTGGCATTAATGTAGCAAACACTAGAAAAGACTGCCATTTGGTCTGTTAGAGTCTGGGCAAATGATGGATGAGAAGGAAGTGGGTGCTGATCTCTGACAGGTGCTCTCATCAATCCCGCCAACATGAAAAGCTTGCAGGGTAAAGTTTGGGGATACGCTCTGAGTTTGCTCGGTAAACGATGTTGCCTGTAACATCTGTAAGATTGTTGTTGCTTGAGTGAAACTAAGCAGTTTCAATGAAGTCAAAAATGGTTGCAGATTTGTCTCAGGTGCTTGCTGGTGTATTTTAGGTGGTTGCTAGGGTGTTCCTAAGCAGTCGGTAGGTTATTTCTAGTTGTTTCTTGAGTGTTGTCAAATTGATTACTCTTGTATATCTAAGATGGTTTCTTAAATTTTGCTAGCAGGTTTTTTTCAGTGTTCCAGGTGATTGCTATTGTATGGCCAGATGGTAGCTGGGGCAGTTGCTAGAATGTGTGTTTGTGTGAGTTTATGTGTGAGGGTAGTATGATAAGTATGACAAGAATACGCTGTTAATAAACACTTTATTTCACTAAATGTGTATTTGGTTTGAACAAGGGTCTGCATTCAAATTTAGCATATCATGCATAATTTAATAAGTTTGTCTGATTTGTTAGCCTGTTAGCTTGGTCCTTTGGGGTCTGGACCACTAATAAAGGGGGTGACAAGGGCCTAACAGATGATGCAGAGAAACAGATAGACTACAGTCTGTACCTGTAAACTACACAGCACACCTGTATGGTCAGTGAAGCTGATCCAATGGAGTGGAGGTACAATTTATTTAAAATATAAATAATAATGTTATTTGAACCCCCATTATTATTTATATTTTAAATGTTGATAGTTTCCTATAATCAGCAGTACAAATTGAAATATTGTAAACTGCGAATAACAGTCACAGTCATGATTAATAATGAGACAGGGGATTATTAATAACTGGATTATTTCTAGTAATCTCTTCAATGAAATCTATGCCCTGTATAGGCTGTTGAAATGTTAATGTTTTAGTAGGAAAACCCATGTAGTTGCAGATCATATACCAGCATCCTATACTATAACATTGTTGGTTTTATATTTGTTGGTTTTATATTGGTAGCAGGTCCTTCGCTGAAGCATAAGAGGAAAAAATCTCTCATTGGTTGGGCTCTGAGAAGAGGATACAGCAGCCAATCAGAAGGAAAGAACGACCTCAGTCCTGCCTCCAACAGGTTATTTGGCCAACCGCTCGCTTCGATTTGTCCCGATGGGAATCTGCCCAAACCAGTTACGGTGAGGACTTTGACAGATTTCATGGTGGTTCTGAGAGGTTTGGTGTGAAATGTTCTATTCCAGAGAAACTCAAATGTCAAAATTGTTCTCAGTGATTGTGAATGGAACCAAACGTCTGCCTCTAAAATCTCTCTCTCTCAGATTTTTTTTTTCATGAAATGGGTATTAATGCACAACCTGGTGTCTTTTACCAGAGTTTCATGGTGGGAGGATATGTGCAGGGCGTTAAGAGACAAAATAGTCCATAAAGAAAAATGATTTAGTTGTGAACTAAAGTCGCTGCAATCTCCATCTAGGACAATATGTATCAATATATGTATCGATATATTGATCTTATGTAATTTATTACATAAAATCAATATAAATGGAATAAATATATATATATATATTACGTTATTTAAAGGCATCTTATGTCAACACATAACAGATCTTATATCATGTTAGGATTACTTCATAAGCATGTTCATAAAATTTTACATATTTCTTCATAACTGTTTTTCTGTTCTTATGCATGTGCTTGGAAGTCCCTATGTAGGCATAAATTCAGTGTTTCAATGGTCTATTCCAGTACCGAATCATAAATTATGACCAGGACTGAATGTAAACAAAGAGGCACTAATTATCATTATGGAAGTAGATTCATTTGCATTTATACTTGACCACATTTTTGGTTTTCGGGCTATTCTATTATAGAGTTACACATTATACATTCACTGCCTGCTGGAAGAGACCTTCAGAAGACAAATATGAACCTAAAGCACTGTAATGAGGATGGTCTTTTTGCAACAAAAAATACATGCAACAAAATATGAAAATACATGCAGAAAAATGTAAAAAATGTGTAAACATATATATTTTGGGGTTTTTTTTTTACATTTTGCTACTTATTTTTTGCAATAAAGAGAGAGAGAGGCACTGACATATTTGATGACATATTTTTATATGCATCAGAAAAGGTGCTGTCACTCCTCAGTCTTTAATATGCTGTTCCACCCTTGAAGCCGTAGACAGTGTCCCCGGTGAGAATGTGTGAATGAGGAATGAGGGTCTGTACTGTATCGAAATGGAAATTGCCTTTCAAAGCTGTGTTTGTGTGCATCGTTTGTATTTTATGTTGTAATTGTGTGTTTTTGTATGCTGTGTTTATTTGATGTTGTAACTGTGTGTGTGTGTGTGGGTGTGTGTGTGTGTGTGTGTATACAGGATCTACTGTGTTTGCTGTACCATGAAGGCCCTAAAACTCTCGGAGTGTTCCGGCGCTCTGCAAACGCCAAGATCTGTCGGGTCCTGAAGGAGCGACTGAACTCTGGACACTGTGTTCCATTGCGTGGAGAATCCGTGTTGACAGCAGCGTCTCTCCTCACGGTGAGAACTTCATCAGGCTCATTTAACCCAGATTTGCACTTAATCCAGATTTACACTTAATCCACATTTACACTCAGTCCAGATTTGTGCTTAATCCAGATTTACAGTTTATCCAGATTAATACTGAGCCTAGATTTACACTTATTCCAAATTTAAACTTAGTTCAGATTCATACTAATCCAGATGTACACTTAATCCAAATATACGCTTCCGTCCAGATTTGTACTTTATCCAGATTTAAACCAGGTTTAAACTCAATTCACTTTCACATTTAACATAGATTCACGCAGAGCTCAGATTCACACGTTACACAGTCAGTCTATATGTATTAATGCCTGATATCTTTTTAGACTGAACACATATACACACACACACACATCTGGGTTGAATTGCTTTTGTTTGATGAAAAGGGCCAAGCAGTTTACATTCAGGAAAAGATTTCAACAGACTGTTGAATCCTGTAGTCAGAATGAGACACCTCATATCCTAATAACATGTTTTGAGGACTCAATTGTATTATTTTGTGACTCATTATAAACCTACTCTGAAATGCCAGATCCAGTTTATAAATCTGTCATCCTAAACAAGGGACTCATTGGAATGTGACATGCATGTGACATTTGGAGAGAAAGATTCAGGCTAATCTGCATTTTTTGCTACTTATTCAGAATAATTATACTTCTGCTCCTGAACACGGTCCAGTGTGACATTTCCAGGGATTTTTTTTAAGGCTCTTAGGTATGAATGTATGGGCCACACTCTCTTCAGGACTTTTTGGTATTAATTCTGACATTTTCAGCTTTTTCTTTGGGTAAAACGCAGTCAGTCTTGTATAATACTGGTAGACAGACCTAGCTCTTTACTTTTTACTACACTATATGGACAAAAGTATTGGGACCCATACTTTTGTGACATTGCATTCAAATGTGGTGTTGGTCCTCCCTTTGCAGCTACAACAGTTTCCACTCTTCTTAAAAGGCTTTCCACAAGATTTTGGAGTTTCTTTGGGAGTTTGAGGCCATTCGTTCTGTAGAGCAATTATTAGATCAGGCACTGAAGTTGGGTGAACTCATCCAGCCATGTCTGCTATATGCTATATGCACAGGGACACAGTCATGCTGGAATAAAAAAGGTTGCAATATTGCAATATTTACATATAAAATATATTATTATAAAATATATATACAAATATATTACTGAATACAATTCACAATATATGAATACACATAAAATATATTGTCACATAATATATTGAGAAATATGTTTTTGTTGCGTAAGGGTACCCAAACCGTGTCCACAAAGTTGGAAGTATGGCAGTGTCCAAAATGTCTTGGTCTGCTGAGTATTAAGATTGTCCTTCACTGGAAGTAAGGGAAGTAGCCCAAACCCTGAAAAACAGATGTGCCCCAATATGTTTGTCCATTTGGTGTCTATTTGTGGATTTCATTATAAAACCAAAGGCACACAAATGTGTAATATTGCATATGGAGTTACTCCAATTGTGTTCTTTGCACCTCCACGCGCCAACAACGCACTTGACACCCACGCACCGACAACGCACTCTTCACTAACTCAGTTGTGTTAATGAGGAAACACTAATGACTTCTTTATGAGGCCCATGTAACTGGATGATGCTGTTTAATGACTGTAGGTTGTGATTGAACATTGATTTTTACATCAATATTTTTTATTTTGCAAAAAAAATCTATTTTATCTGAGAAACAGATTTCAATTTGTCACGTCGGGTGCTCGGGGGAGTGAGGTGAGATGCAAGCAGGCAGGTTCCAAGTGATGGAAGTTTATTACAAAAATGACACAGACTCTACTACAAAGCGAAACAGGCACGAGGACCATTAAAACAGAGAGCAAACCTACATATAAGAGACAGGAGAATCAGGGAAGGTGAGGGTAACAGTGTGGAATGACCAGCCCTGAACATACACATACATAGAATTTAAATACAAAACATGAACCAATGGGCAAACATAATCACTAAACACCTGAAACACAAGACACCTGAAACTGGGACACAAGATACAAGCATCCACGAATGTCCATAAGAATAAGAGTCCGTACCTAAAAACCCAAGACAAGGTCCGTGTTTGTTTTGGAAATAAACTCATCCACAGGAACCATTATTTGTTTGCTTGTTTACAAATGGGAGCAGGATAGGTGTAAATGTTCAGATTTACAGATTTATACTGTGTGTGAGGTTAATGGAGGGGTGGGGGCCCATTATGGACCCATTATAAATTGTCCTATTGAACACAAGCTCATATGAGGTATTCATAGTTAGAATAATAGAATAAATGCTGAAGCAAAACATCAATAATGTGATTCACATACATTTTAAAGCTATTAAGGTGTATGTGTGTGTGTGTGTGTGTGTGTGTGTGTGTGTGTGTGTGTGTGTGTGTGTGTGTGTGTGTCTCAGAACACAGAGCTACAGACTCGGACAGTTCTTCAAACAAGAAGCATCTATAAGTACACTGTATTTTTAAACAGGAGAAGCTAATATACGTGTTTGCGTGTGTGAACAGGAGTTTCTGCGCAAGCTTCCAGGCAGTGTGCTGGGCTGTGACTTGTATGAAGATTGGATGGAGGTGCTGAAAGGAACCGAACAGCAGGACAGATGTGCTAAGAGGTCTCTCTCTTTAAATAAACCTATCTTTCTCTCTTTCCTCTCTCTCCCTCTCTCACACACACAAACAGACAGAATCTTAATTAGCCGCATATATGATACATGATGATTATTTGTGTCTATAGTCACACCCACCTCTATTTTGTGGTCATGACAACCGTGAAGAACAGTTACCCATTTGCTCTCTGAGCCACTTGTCTTAATTAGGGACCTGAGGGATGCTAGAGACGACCCCAGTTTCTTGAATGGGGCCCTAGATTACATTTACATTTACATTTACGGCATTTATCGGACGCTTCTATCCAAAGTGACCGAACTACAGGGGACAGTCTCCCTGGGGCACCTTGGGGTTAAGGGTCTTGCTCAGGGACCCAGTGGTGGTATGTTGAAGGTAGGGTTCGAACCCATGACCTCGAAGCAGGGATCCTACCCACTGAGCTACCCCCACCCAGTTCATTCCAGGACATACACACACTCCTACAGGCAATTTAGAGAAACTTCGAGCTCCCGGGAGAACCTACAGGGTGAACATACACACTCACACAGACAGGACCCTGGCCTAGGCCCCTCTCCCAGTAAAGAGAGAGCTTGGGTCTTCTTCTGGCCCTTCTTATTGCTTCCATTGTTGAAAGAAACTCAACAGCATGCCTTCAAGACAGTGTTGCTAATATAAGGGTTTAGTCATGTTTCACATGTCTCCTGCATACATTACGCATCAGATTTGCTCCTGAAACTGATACAAAATGATCTGCGCATCGTGCAGTAAGTGCTCATTTCTCAACTCAGTGTAGGTGTGAAGTGCCCTTTGATTACTCATGTTCTTGCTTCGCCGTGTAGCCAAAGATTTCTCTACCTCCGCAGCCTCTCATTAGCGCATGTTCTCGAGATCAATTAGTGTCTCTCATCTGCCAACCATTTTTATCAGTTCTGTTAATAAGGAGTGTTTATGCTCCCTTTGAGTTAATTTCCTTACGTTGCCATACTATTTAAATACAAAACACATGGCCAAAAGTATGTGGACACTTTTAGCAACAGCTCATTTGATCACTCATTCCGAAATTATGGACTTTAACATGAGATTGAGCCTCCTTTACAGTTCCACTGTCCTAGGAAGGCTATCCGTAGGACTTTGGAGTGTGTCTTGGCGAATCTGCAAGGTCAGGATCTAATGCTGGATGGCTCACAGTTCATTCCAAAGGCACTCAGTTAGGTTGAGGTCAGGGCTCTGTGCAGATCACTGGATTTCCTCCACATGAGAGGAATTAAAATCACGTCTTTTCGCACCTTGAACAGGGGCAGAGCGATGCTGGAACAGTAGAAAGCTTAATCAAACTGTCACCAGAAAGATGGAAGCTGATAACTGCTGCCCTGACCAGCAGTCTCTCTACAGCAGATAGCTCAGGTCTGAGCCGAGGAAGATAATGAAGTACCTCAGCCATTCTATCAATGATCTCTTATAGGTCATGCATTTACATATACACAAGAACGCAGACCTTATATTTCTCTCCACTCTTGTCAGTATGCACTTCCCATCCTATACATTCTATAAATATTTATTATTTTGTCACCTTCCTGGACAGCAACCACCAAAACATTGCATAGCGTTGCCTTCTACTTATAACTGCAACTTAATCGCCTACACTGGTAAGAAAATACAAGGCTGTGAATTGCCAGCGGTCACAGTAGTTTGTATACTTCAATATTAATGAACTGTGTTCTTGAATTTGCTCAAATTTAACAAAACGTTAAAAAGATTTAAAAACAGCCAATGGTTGTACAGGTCATATATTCCATTCATACAGTGTCACATTGCGGCATTCTCAGGGAATGAGGCACAAGGGCCTAACCAAAAAAAAACACTAAACAGAAGACACATAAGGACTGGGTAGCATGGGGGGGTTGACCAGCAACAAGTATAAAACTGCTTAATGTACAAGGACAGATACCAATCACATAACACAATCACTTAACTAAAACAAAGGACAAGACACAAGCATAGACCCGTTTCAAAATAAAAACCTCTATAACGAAACTAAACGTCTCTTCCGACTGCTGGCCAAGACAGAACATACAATCGGTGAAGAAATATGTATATATATATATATATATATATATATATATACATAGAGAGAGAGAGAGAGAGAGAGAGAGTATGAGCATACATATTTATTTCTGTTTTTTCTCTGTGGTTTTCTTGTTTATATTTACAAGTTCTTTACTTTTCTCTCTCTTTGCACCTGCAGTCTGTTGGCTTATATGTTTGTTTATTTGTTTTCCTGTTGACTTACACCTGTGTGTGTGTGTGTGTGTGTGTGTGTGTGTGTGCATGCAGTGTATTGGCGAAGCTGCCCCAGGAGAACCGCTCCTTGCTGTGTTATGTGTTTGGAATGCTCCACCGTATCCACACACACTCAGATGTAACTCAAATGACAGCGGCTAATCTGGCGTTGTGCATCTCGCCCAACATGCTGTGGAAATCATCACCCTGCAGTGCAGAGCAAGAGAGCCAGAACAACCTGGAGGTAGCACTCACACACACATCACTTACTTATATTACTCTGTGATGGAAAACATGTCTAGAGTAAGTCAGCAGTAATGATACAAGTAATGTTATTTTGTCTTAATGATTTGTTCATGGACAAATGTTCTGGAGTTCCTGCGAGTTTGCTAATGCAGAATTCATTGTGTGATCAATAATGGCAAGCTGTGCCGGACTAGACACAGAAAAACTGGCCATGAAACTACCACCACCGTGTTTCATAGATTCTTGTTCTATTTTTTTTCTCTTTTGTTTTCATCTGTCTACAGAACATTTCGCCAACTGTAGACAGGCAACAGTGTTTTAGAGAGCAGTGGCTTTCTCCTTGCAGTGTTCAGTGTTCTCTTGGTTGGTGGACATTAACATTAACCAATTTGAGAGAGTTGCTTAGATATTACTTTAGAACTAAGTTAGCGCAGATGACTATCACACGCCATGTTCTTTGATTGATTTTTGTTGGTTGACGGCTCCTGTTTTTTCTGTTTTATACACAGTCTATCTAATTGTGGATCGCTGAAGTCCAAACTCTGTAGAGGTGGTTTTGTGTCAATTTCCTTGCTGATGAGAATCAACATCTGTGTTGTGAACAGCACATTTTGATAGAGCTCTGTTCTTTAAAAAAAACAGGCGCCCACTCACACCTGGCTATCATCCAGCTGACTGAAAAGACGTGACTATAATTTCACCTTCAGTTTAACTGCTGATCCTAGAGGCTCCTACTGTTTAATTAGGTTGTCTTTAGATGCTTGTACTACTCAAATTATGGGGTTTTTTTTGTCATATTTATGCAGAAATGCAGGAAAAAAGTTCACAAATCTTCAGACATGTCTGAGGATTGATGACAGATGCAGCTGAATTTATTTTTTCTGCCTAAATTGCATATCAAAGTGCCCAAAGCTCTCCTGTGGTGGGGGTTGTGGTGACTCTACACTACACATCCACAAAAGGACGTGGTGGGTCTCGACAAGCTCTTAAATCTTTTACACTCGGAAATCTTCTGGAGGAGCATGTTGGCTGGCAACCTGCAAACACACAGTATATATACACACACACACACACTTGCATAATCAACAGATTGTTAATATTCCAAACCAGACATAATAAATAACTGCCATCAGAGCAATTAAAATGCAGCTCAGGCACTCAGGAAATATCGCTTTTTTCCCCTATAAGCCATCCTCCCCCGCATCTCAAGGCACCACCAACAGTGTCCTGGGCTGTGAAAAGTGCAGAGAAGCTGCCAAAACCTTACTTGTGGAGCATGGAGCCAATAATTTGATGTAAAAGGAACTGCATACCTCAATGTTTCCAAGCTCTCCAAATTTCCAACCAGACTGTACAAACTGCAGAGGGCTGTCCTAATGGTGGGACTAGTTTAAGTATCCTGGAGCACAAAATGGTGAAGTGGTCTGACTAGGTCTTGCTAAATGCAGTGATCCTTGCTGTGCATCTTTACATTTTGCACAATAAGGAGAAATCCCCAAATTAAAGAAGGAGAGTAGGTACCGTTGCTACATTTTGCACAGACAAAGAAGGGTTACAAAGAAACTGTGTTATGAGTGTCAAGTCGGATCCTTTCTATATCAGCAATAGAATAATAAAATAATAATAATACAGATGTCTGGCTGCTGACTGTGACTGGAAAGAAGATCTGGATGTAGCTTCATACGAGCAGGAAGGCAAAGTTAGATTTACACAGAACTAGTATTTTCACCCATTAGTAGGTCAATCGCTGTAGGGGACCTCAGGGGGCTTTGGCCACTTTTACCAAAAACTGGTAGAAGGGTGACTAAATAGTACTTAGTCGACAAACTTGGATACTTGGTCAGTGGCCGTGATGCACTAGCCATTCTGCTAGTGTTGTTTTTGCTGAAAAAAAAAAACTAATGGAAAACTTGGAATCAAACTGCGACGCCTCATGACAGGCAATAATTCTACCAATGAAGTGCCAGTGCAACTGAGAGGTTTACACATTCCTATTGCACTCCTAATTCAGGTAATATAAACATTTTAAAACTGCAAAAACTAAACCATGTGTTTACAAATCCTTTACTACCCCACATACATGCAGCATGGCTCCTGTTCCCAAAGCAGGAATGACCCCATCCAGCCACCCTACACTGTACCATGCCTGCGGCGCCACTTCTCTGGGGGCAACCTGTAGGGTGAACGAAGACACTCTGAATGTTAGGTGGGATAGGGTTAAAGCCAGTTCCGGTGCTGGTCTGGTGACGTGTGCTGACACTGGTGATTTGTTTCATGTTTATAGTTGTTTTCTCTGCTATTTTTCCGCTGTCGGTGTCCAGGTGGCTGCACTCGTCCAGTTCCTGATAGAAAGCTCCCCGGCCATCTTTGGCGATGAAATGGAAGCAGCGTTTGCCCTGCTGCTGAAGGCAGCACAGGAAACAGACGACCCCTCAGGTCAGCACAAAAATGATGGTATGAAACTGAACTTAACTGAGATCTAAAACCCACGGCAGGGCGTCTGTGTTTCATGATGTTTAAATTGTTTTTAGGGCATTATTTACCCGTTTTGGAAATACATAATTCTGTTTTTAATTACATTGTTAATTACATTGTTAATTACATTGCAAGTTGCAATTACAATAGAATTAAATTAATAATCACACAGTTACACATTTAATTAAATTGTTAGCTACGTGCCGAGAAGTTTGAATGTCAAGAAACGTCACAAACATGTAAATGATGTTTTTTTCTTTCTGCAAATTAAAACATAATTCAAGGGCAGCTGGTACCATGGTGGTTAGGGAGCTGCCCCTTTGATCGTAAGGTCATGGGTTCAAATCCCAGAACTGCCAGCGGCATCACTGAAGTCCCCTTAACAAGGCACCGTCTCCACACACTGTTCCCCTGGCAACATTGTTGGCAGCCCACTGATTTGCTCTGGTGCATGGGTTAAATGGAAATTTCTTCTGGGATCAATAAATGAGAATCATAATCAGAACTATGTTGATCCTGGAGGATATTGCTTATGTTATGACCCCTTTAGACACACAGAGAACTGAGACAAGAACAATAAAAAAATTATAAAGTCTAAATAATACCAAAATGCCCTATGCTATATAAAAATGTAGAAATGTATGAAGTATTTACAAACTTTTCACTGAATTCGAGATAAAACGCCCTCACTTGAAAGCATAGAATCTGCACTTAACTCAGAACTCTTCAGCTTGTGAACTTTGAGTCAGAAATTAATAAACAAAATGAGTGTTTCATGACATAGGACTATATCTAGGGGATTTACAAAGGAACGTCTTGCAAATGTGTAGCTGAGTTTCTGCTGTTGATTGCGCTAGGGACATTGTGATAATGTCTGTCAGCCAAGAAGACAAAATTATCATCTGCAGTGTATTTATTCTTGGGAGCATGATTTGTTTCATAGCAACAGAAGTTGAACTGTTTCTCAGTAGACCAGGCATGACTGAAATAACATGCGACACCAAAGCTCCTGTAGGACCATTAGAGCAAAGCTACATTTTTTCAAAGGTACACACCAGGAAAACCCTCGGGGTTGAAAAGTTTGCACCTCTGCAAAAGCAAACAAAACAATCCAGAGAATTGTAAGAAGACCATAAGAAATAAAATAAAAACAATGCCTTGGGTAGTAAAACACCTCACAAGCAGAAAAAGTGAATGTGTGCTTCAGAATATTTAGCAAAACTGACTTTTTCACACATGTGCAATCAATAAATGCCCACTGTGATGGTGTTAGCAACTATCTTAGCAAGAGCTTAAGAAGGCTAAAAATCTCTGGTTCCACTAAAAGGGTTTGGATGCCCAGCTTCTGGATTTGATTATGTTGATTGTTTCTGGTGTGATTTTATTCTTCTGTATGACATATGATCAACAACAGATCTTTTCTTCTTACTGTTTTTGTTTCTTTCTTTCTTTTCTTTTCTTTCTTACAGCTGATGCCTTGTTCCTCCCCCACTCCTCTTCAGAAGACACAGATCAGGATCTCTACTCCCCACTCCACTCTCCCGACCTCGATGCCTTCCTCCCTCTAACGACTCTCCACAAAGAGGTGCATCCCTTTAAGATCACCATGGCAGCGGTGGACGGAGCGTACAGCTGTGGGACTCTAAATCTTACAGCATCACGATCCAGCGCATCTGTCTCCTCGCTTGGCATTGGAGAGCTCAGCTTGTCTCACAGTCGATGCCTTTCTGAACCTTCAGTGTGTTCGACAACTCCTGGAACAAAAGTTACACTTCATGTCCCTGTCCTCCGCCAGTCCAGCTGTGATAATGCCATGACGCATGGTAAAATTGGCCCATCACAAGACCTGATAGGATTTAGCCCACTTCTGCAGGCTCGGAAAGGTGTTGCAGGGAAAGGACGCTATGCTTTCTGGAAATCTCCACAGTTCTCAACCCGCTTCCGGCATCCTGCTCAGAGGCTTGCTAGCATGTCCAGTCTTTCGTCTACAACTACCACATCCTCCCTCAGCTCCCTGGACAGCGCTATGTCAGTTGGTTCTACCGAGCCGATCCCAAGCCCCAGTGACAATCAATCCCGGCCATTTTTGTTTGGAGCTGCTGCCAGACTACGTCCACTAACACCAGAGATGCCCAAGAAGCTGTGGAAGATGGCTTTCACATTTGAAGACCAGGAGGCAGAGATGAGAGATGAACAGAATTTAACTGGAGAGGGTGAATTTTCTACCAACTGTCAAACAGCCATAGGGCAGGAGGGCAAGGATGAAGACGAGAGAGAGAAAGACAAAGAGAAAACAATGGGGGGAAGACTTAGTAGAGTCCTAGCAACGGAGAAGAATAATGATGTGGAGGGTGAGATGAATAAAAAGGGGTCTAGAGACACTCTGGTGGAGGGAGAGGAGGTGATAGATGGAGAAGATGCCGAGATACCAGGAGAGGAGGGAAAGAACGGTAACTTCGACAACTTTACCAGTGACCTAGAAGGGGACTTTGTGCTAAAACAGGATATCCATGTCCCTGTCTCTGGCAGTGAGCAGACTGTATGTTGCATAAGCCCTGTTCATACATGCCCAGGCTCGGGTGACCTTCAACAAGTTTGTCACACGTACACATCTGGCGGTGAAGGAATCTCACAGGAAGACCAACACCAGCTGACACCTGAAAATGAGAACAGGGACTTAGAGCTCTCACACTCATTCTCATGTACAGAGTCCTGCCCAGTACATACACAAATACACAACCAGAGCCAAAACCAAAGAGAAACATCTGTCGCCCAGATTCGTCTGGAGAGACCGTGCTCGAATTCTGATGCACACATAGCACAAACATCAGCTAACACCAAATCCCCGATACTACCTTCAAGACGAGACAGGGTTAACAGGATGAAGATCACTTTTTTCCCCACTGTGGGCAAAGTGACACTCAAACAATCCCGAGTAAAATCTCTGGGGGCTCCAGGAGTCTCACGTGATGAAAATATGGTTACCATGGAGACGGAATGTAAGTCAGGTAGCGTAGGACAGGTCAGCATCCCGCAAACCCTGTTTTACGGACAAAATGTTCCACTGGTGCTACGCTCGGCAACATCTAGCAATGAAAATGTTGCACAAACGGAGGGCTGTGTGTTTGGTGTTAACAAGGCAACAGAGGATGATGCTAGCAGTGGATTCAGCAGCGCTGCTTCTGCTGACAGCAGTTGCCATATCCAAGACCTTGAAGAGGTCATTAGCGATGGCAAGGCTGTTAGCCAAAGTGCAGGTGATGTTATCAAGAGTGACACTAACAGTGTAGTTAACATTAGCACTTCTGACAGCATGGGCCACACTGTTAGCATCAGTACAGTGGACATTAGCAGCAGTGTTAGTGTCTCTCCCTGTCATGCTAACCAGCCTGACCTGTCGGTCAAATCCTCCGGCAAAAACCCTGGGACCTTCCGCCACACCATCCGCATCCGACTGCCAACTAACGTCCGCAACACTGTCAGAGCGTACTTCGGTCATGCGCATACGCTGCCGCACGCCAGCCCTCACTCTGCTGCACCCGCACATACACCCACCGGAGCCCAAAACAGACTGCTGTGCAGCAGCAAGTTTCACTGGCCAGGTGGTAGCACTCAAGCACATCCTGAAGGGGGTGTTGTTGCAAGCCAACCACTCTCGGATTAATCTCTCACCTGAGCCCAAAGTCTGTATCTTAAAGGCATTGTCCTTGAAGCTTATTAAGCAGCAGTTTAATTATAATATTAAAGTTTTATGGTAATGTTTTCCTGTCCTCCAGCCTCCAGTCCATCAACATCCTGTTTGTGTAAACTTTAAGGGGAATCCTAACAGTAATTAAACATTTTAACTGGTGGTGAAGGTGTGACAGGTTAGGTTAGCCAGCCATTTTGTGCTGAACAGGTTTTTTTCTGATTCTCTGGGCTATCTGTCTCTGTGTATACGTGTAGTGCCCGCACGCCTCCTGCCTCTGACACGTCAAATAAATTTCTCTGAGAGTTGGAACACAATCACTTCGCATTTTCCATTCACTCAGAAGACATGTGGGGATCACTGGGGATCAACAGCAGCTAAAATGGCAATAGTTTGTGTTGGTGTCTGGTTCCATTCACCACATTTGTTATGAATGCATCTTTACAATGAATGTCAAGCTACATTTCACACCCACGGGAAATAAGGAAAATCAGAAATAGCCTGACCAGGCAGGCAGTTGCGGCTGAGGATAATATAGAGCTAACCACTTCCATTAACCATGATGTCCATTGCGACATTAGCATGAACACTTTTCGTTTACACTTTTTAGTTCTCCAGTGTTTGAGAAACGAGAAATGTGGCACCGATAGTAGAGCTGTTACCAAAGGATACCGTCCCCCTCAGGGGGTTATGGGTAAGATACGCCCCCATAGAAGCTGGCACCATTCACCACTCAGTTCTTCAACTCATGGCGGGCGCGCAGCAGGCGATCGTCACACGCTGAAACAATTTCCCATATACAAGGAAGGCTCTTAATAAATCCACAGCAGGGGGGATCGATATCCATGTTTGCTAGCGTTGTCACCATGGCAACCATTCAAATTGTTGGCAGGGGACATACACACACATACCACAAATTCCATTTGTGTGTGTGAAGTTACAGTTACCATTAGTTACCTGCTGGGGGTTAAAATCCCCAGCCCCAACAAACCGCAGCATTAATCACTGCTACTGTCTCCCATCCTTTTAATTGGAAATCTAAAGGATTTACCCCATTGTGTACAAAATAAAGCATTTGTGTATCATCAAAAAGTGCTGAAAAAGGAGGAGTAGGCTTTTAAAGAGGTGATTAAGTTTTGTTTTATATTCAGTTATTTAAGTTTTGCACACTGGGCACGTCTACATTTTTCTCGTGTATTTATTGTATAATATTATTCCTGAATTTTTTCACAGCATAAAATTTATGCAGATGCACTTACATTATCATAATCACACGTCACAGCATGACACTGTAAATATTTTTTTACCTTCTGTATCTGTACCTTAATGTCATGTTTATACCAGAGGTCGATGGGCAGCTGCCAAATTCCACCAAAAAAATATCAAATTTGTGCTTTTTATAAACTTTCCGTTGGTAAAATCAGAGAATTAATTTCGCTTCTTTAGTTTAGAACTGGAGTTACAATGCTAACGTTACTAAACCTAGAAGTCAATCTTTTTACTTTGACTTCTTTTACTCCCTGGAGCCACTCAAACCACGTCCAGATTTTTGTTAAGGCTTGTGGACGTGGTTTAGGACACTGTATGACTTTCTGTAAGCTGTTAAAATTAACTAAAATTCAGTGTGTAGCCAAACACCTTTTTAGACAGCAAGGTCTGTTTACACAAATCGCTTCAGGAGCAGGGGTGCTGATTTAGAATGATTTCTGTCAGAAATAAAGAGAAATCTGATCTGAGATCAGTCCTGCTTTGTGAACCGCAGTCCTGGTGTTGTCTGAAACAGGTGTCTGTAGTGCCGAATTCTCCAGCTTTTATACAATGATTTCAGAAACTGCCTGCTGGCTTCTGTTGTGAGGGGCATGTAAGTAAGTTCCCTGTTTTGTTGTTTTGTATTTCAAAAGCTGCAGTGATCGATTGAATGCTATAGACACATCAGATGCTACCTTGAAGGCAGGATTCCTTTAACTTTAGCTTATCTTCTGCAGCGTTTCACACACTCACCTGTTTCAAAGGTTTTTCCCAAGCGACAAGCGAGTCTCTATATGATGTGTTCATTTCCTTAACAAACTCTATTTCTGGTTCTGTTCTGTCCTTTCCTGAGTGCTTTCCTGAGTGCTTTTAGACATAGATGTGATGTGTGGACGCAGCGGGGCTTCTAAAGATAAGGAGAAGCTTATAACTGTAATTTAACTTCCATCTTCAAGGCAAAATATAGCTAGAAAAGGCCATATAAAAAAGAAAGAAAGATGTACCAAATGTGAACTGCTCTGTAATGTATGTGTTATGTTTCTTTCGTTTTACTTTATAAAGCACATTTTCACTGCATTAACTTTTCTGTCTGCTTTTTATAGTGTAAGCGTCAGTAACAACTTGTGTGTGTGTGTGCACATGTGTATTTATTGCTTTATGAGGACCTAATGATAGTAATTTGCGTCAGTGGAATGTTCTCACAAATACAACATGCGACACTGACGAGCAAAACTGTGTAAAACAGTGCAACAGTGGAAAAGTAAAACGTGTAAAACAACAAAAATATAAGCATGAGTGTAGTAGGGACTGAAGTCGTGATTAGTGCAATAGTGCAAGTAAAATAGTGAGGAGGGCCACTAGTGAAACAATGAATTACTGGAATAGCAATTTTAAGATTTTAAGAAAGGATTTTATTGGAAGGAACGGTGAAACGGTGCCTAAATGACTGAAATGACTGCAGTAGTCAAAGAGTAAAAACGTGCAAAAGTGAAATGGAGCAATAAAAAACTAAAAGAAATAATAATATGAAAAGAATAAAACACAAACAGTAAAATCTTATGACATAGTGAAGCAACAAAAAAGTGAAATGATCAAACAAGGAAAAGTAAGGAAGTAGTGAGAGTTCTGAGAGACATGGTCAGGCTGAAATAAAAGAGATAATATTAAATTAGTTCAATTGTAATGGCTCTAGAAATAGTTTGAGACGTGCATTAGAGCTTTCCACCATGAGCTGCTGAACCTGTTCTTCTGCATGGGTGATGAGGCACTCTCAACATAATGAATCAGCCAGACTGCATTTTTAAAATGACCCCCCACCCCCCCGTTTATTTTAATGACATGTTTTGTTAAAATATTCTTTCCAATAAATCCTAATATTTTTGCTTCTAACGAACCTATTGCGATTTCACGAAACCTGTTGACAAAATAAATACGATAAGTTTCCACTTTTCATGTTTTCGAGTCATGCTTCTGTTGTCATCCACAGAACGTTTAAGGGTTTTACGCTGACATTTCAATTAATTGCATTTACATATTTAACCTGATTCAGTCTTAATGTTATTTCGACCCTGAAGACACAGCAGATCTTTGGTGCTGTGCGTGTGAGAGAGAGACATAGAGAGAGAGAGAAAGAGAGAGACCGTATGTCTATGTGTGTGTGTGTGTGTGTGTGTGTCTTAGAGAGAGAGAGAGAAAGTAAGCGTGTGTGTGTGTGTGTGTGTACTGATGGTTGTAATGTTAACATAAGCACAACAGTGTAAAATAGTGAAATAGTGTTAAAAGTGAAAAATGCTGAAGTGAAATTTCTGAGATGGTAAAAAGTCCAACAGTAAAAATATAAACACAAGTGTGGTATGGACTGAAGTAGTGATAAATGCAACAGAGCAATAGTTAACCTGATAGTAAAATAGTAAAAACCTGAAGTAGAGAAGTGGTGAAACAGGGATTTACTGAAGCAGGGCTTCAGAGACACTCTGTATTAGTGAAATAACTGCACACTTAAATAGTGCGAAGGTCAAAAAGTAAACTGCAATAGGAAAAAAGTGAAGTAGTGAAATAGTGAACTGTGCTAAAACAATAATAGCGAAATGGTGAAACAGTTAAAATAATAAACAATAGTGTATTGAAATCGAGAAATAGTGTAACAGTGAAATAGTGAAACAGTAAAACCATGTAATGATGAAACAGCGTAAAAGAAAAACAGTCAAACAGTAAAACACCGAAAAAGAGAATGGCGAGAGAAGGGCATCAGAGATATTGTGAAATAATGAAATACTGAAATAGTGAAACAGTCTAAAAAATAAATTGCATAAAAAAGTGAAGTAGTGAGAAGGTGAAACAGTGAAGCAGAGAAATAATGGTACAGTGATGGACAACAGATGAAACGAACATCTCATGGATGCACTGGAACACATCAAGAGGGTAAATCTGGGGCCACCAGGTGTTTCGAGTCTTTCATTCAGACACTCTCTCCCAGGGGGCCCAGCCCGGGTTGACTGTGTTCGACTGTGTGTCGAATGTGGAAGTCTGCAGCACGGGGGCACCTTAAGGAACGGTACTCTCCCCATTTCTGTTCACCCTGTTCACAGCTGATTTTAAGTATAACTCCCATCATTGTCACCTGCAGAACCTCTCAGACGACACCGCCACTGTTGGTTGTGTGTCCGAGGGGAATGAGCAGGAATACAGGCGAGTCATCACTGACTTTGTGGACTGGTGTGAGGGAAACCATCTGCTGCTGAACACCAGTAAGACAAAGGAGTTGGTGCT
>JBBPDB010113903.1:0-19307 GCA_037974465.1 Brachypetersius altus
TGGTACCAGAGCGGTACCGAGTACCCTAGGCAGCTTAGCAGGCAGCCCCCTTCGGGAGGCTGATCAGGTCCCTCCCTGGGAACCATGCAAGCAGACAGGCCGGCAGACAGGCCGGCAGACAGACAGACCCCTCCGGGAAACAAAACACGGTGGCCATACATGGCCCTCAGCCGTGACACAAGGAAGCGTCATAGACATGTAGTTGGAAAAATTGCTTTATCGCTTGTGAATTTGAGAAAATATAATCTACAGTGCAACTGAAAGACATAAAAAATTAGCAGAATTTCCTGCATAAACTCATACACAAGCACCAAATTCCAAGACCACCAGGCTAAAGTCCCAACATGTAAGTCAATCTAAGAATTCATTCAGAACTTGCGGGTTGCTTTGGCCATCTTTGAGGCAAGTTAATATCACAGTACCACACAACTGACATCTAGCTCATGTGAACAAACCAAACAGACAAGTAATTCCTCATTCTCAAATTACTTTTGCCAAAACAGGCAGGTTAGCCCCTGCAGTAGCAGATAATAAAAGCAGATCACCTCCAGGACTGGCAAGGTATGGAAAGAACATTTGTCTCGCGTGTCAAGTAATATTTCTGCACTGAAACTCAGGAGTACCTGTGTTTTATGTTCTTTATATGCACTTTATCTTTGTGTTTCATGTGAAGTCATGTTGTATAATTACTGCCATTTCAAGGATCAAATACAGCAGGCATTACATTTCCTCTGGGTTCGAGGAAATGGCACTGGCACCCAAGGCCCCTCACACAGTGCATATTTTAAATCCATCCATATGCATATAAAGTAAGACTCCCTAAAAAAAGGGAATTCCAGAATGATTTTAAGTGCACTATAATGTATCACAACGGACTGTAAATCACATCAGCTGGATGTATGCATCTATTTCAGTCATGTGATACTTTTCTTGCGGCTTGTATATCAATGATAGTACTGCTGTGTCCCAGAGAAGTGCTACATTAATAAAATAAAAAACAATGTGTTCCTACGTGTTACTGATTCAGTCTATAACACATTTCAGACACTAGGAAACACATTTCAGACACAGGATTTCATTTTTTTTCCAGACAAATAAAGGTACTTTATGAACATTAATGTATGCACATCTCAGAATCAAAATCAGAATCAGAATCGCGTTTATTGGCCAAGTATGTGAGCGAACACATACAAGGAATTTGATTCCGGTAGATGGTGTCTCTCAAGTACAACACAATAAAAACAACATTATTAAAGGATACAATAAACAATATACTTAGCAAATATAATATACAATAATACATCTGCAATATGAATATGTAATATGGATTTATATTTATGAGATAAATATTTATAAGATAAATGTTAGCTAATATATATAAGTACTTTTGTACAATATGTTTATACTATTTATAAATATAAATACAGATGGATGGAAGGATACACATATGATCAGATACACACACATATGGATGAACACACACATATACAAACAGGTGCACAGACACACACATACACACTGACAGATGCACACACACACACAAAGAAAAACACGATGGACAGACAGTCACACACGAACAGATACACACAAATGGAAGGACACACACCACTGCACACAAACACACACAGACAGATAAACACACATACACATGGATGGACATACACACACGCATGTGGACAGAAAGACATACACACACGCATGTGGACAGAAAGACATACACACACGCATGTGGACAGAAAAACATACACGCACATATGGACACACACAGACGAGCACAAACACACGGGCACACACACATACACAGATCTCCAGTCCACACAGCTCTGGTTGACATCCATCGCTTACTTTCAGTGGTTTAAAACAGTGTCTGAGTTGGAGATTTCTTTCATTTCTCCTGAGTTTCTCTGCAGGTGTTTCCATGCTGTGAACCTGAACCCAGTGTCTTTAATTATCTGTCCTCACAATTATCTGTCCCTATAATCATCTGCAGCAGAAATGACATTTCCAAACTGCCTGTTTTTATAGATTGATGGAACGATGGAGCGATACAATGATAGACCATCTAATGATAGACAAATAAATGTGTCAGTCAGTCAGTCAGTCAGTCAGTCAGACAGACAGACAGACAGATATACGGACATACAGACATACATACATACATACATACATACATTTTGGACTACACTATGCTTCCTACTTTGCTAAATAACCGTTTCTATTCCAGCATGACTGTGTCCCAGTGCACAAAGCATGCTCCATAAAGACATGTCTGGATGAGTTCAGTGTGGAAGAACTTGACTGGCCACACAGAGCCCTGACCTCAACCCCATCCAACACCTTTAGGATGAACTGGAACAGAGACTGGAATCTCAGTGCCTGACCTCATACATGCTCCACAGAATGAATGGACACAAATTTGCACATAAACTCCAAAATCTTGTGGAAAGCCTTCCAATAAGAGTGGAAGCTGTTATAGCTGCAAATGGGGGACTCTCTACATTAAAGTCTATGTTTTTAAATGTCATTACAGCCACTGCTGATGTAACTGTCAGGCATCACAATACTTTTGTCAATAGTGTGTACTAAACAGCTAGATAGGATTTAACCTCTAAATGAGCATTAATCTTTCTTCCACCTTACTCCAAATGTAGTCAGTCAACACAGACATGGCGTGTGAATGTTTACAATGGAACTACAAGGCTAACGTAGCTAAACAGTAATGGAGGCCTATACTTATCAACTAGCATAAATCAAATGAGATATTTAGACTAAAACTAAAGCCTGAGTTTCTGAATCAAGAGCATAGTGAGTTTTTAATCACCTGAATGGTTTCAGTTTGATAAAGCTGAAGGTGTGGTGGATATTTTTCATCTTTAGGCCTGAGGAAACTCCTTCAGCTGGTGTTTAACTGTGTGGACTGGTGAGAGATAAGAAAATAAACAAGCCAGCTAGATCAAAGCATACAGCTAAAACAATAGAGCCAGGTATGTATAGCTCGTGTGTGCGGTCTATGTGTGTATTTGGAGGTTGACAGCAGCTGTGATTCTCGAGGAGGAAACACTTCCTCTATAGATCTGAGATTAGCTCCCCACACAAATCCAGGACGTGAAATGCTATGTCTGCTATGTCATTTAGTGTGTATGTGTGTAGGAACATGTAGAGGGGACATTTGAAATCTGTTTTCTCACCAGCTATGAAATGATTGTCGCGCATCTCTAAAAATGGGTGTAGTGTAACTATTGAAATATGTGCAATAAAACCCTGTAGGTAGCTGGTGGCCTGGTGGTTAAGGAGTTGCCCCTGCAATCGGAAGGTCATGGGTTCAAATCCCAGGATTGTGACTGGCACCACTGAGGAACCCTTGAGCAATGTCCCAGCACCACACGCTGCTTCTCTCAGGTTGGGTTAAAACTTAGATAGTTTTCTCTGAAATCAATATACAGTACTTAGTCTTAGTGCAAATAGTTTAAAGACATTTTTTCAGTGTGTAGTAATTCACAGTAAAACGTATCAAGATTAAAAAAAAAAAAGCTGCTGAAATTGTGTGAGCTGGTGAGGAGAAATTTTTCCTCCAGGAAAAATTCCATCAGCAGCTCCTGATTTAATTTACTGATCGAGTTAAACCAGGTTTCTAATGGAAATGACAAGTAATACTTGACATCCACAAAGAACACACAGATATACTGTAGATACAATCACTATTTAGTGTGTAATTGTATTGGTATTCGTTCTATTTAGGTTTATTTGGTATATTTAATAATATTCATGTGAAAAAAGAACACGGACTGATCATGTGAACATTTTTTAAATATTGTTTTTGTAGGTGCCTAAGACTTTTGCACAGTACTGTAGTATGTAAAATGAAATAAATACAAATAGGTTTAGCAAATGCATGGAAATGGATGTGGTGTAACCATGGAAATCGGGTGTATTATGCTCTGCTACGTTTCCCACAACAATCTTTTATTGCCTTTGCTAATAGTGAAAATAGTGAAAATCATTCCTAGACAGGTGGAGGGGGATGTGTTTGCAAAGAATTGGTTTACCCTTTGGAGTGAAAGAGAGAGATGTGTGTATATGCTGTCGAGTTCTGAGCAATCCAAATAATACAATATTATACAATAAACCCAAGATCTTTACATGCCCAGCCATGCCCGCCCAACTTGTCCAAGAAAATGAGTGTAAATGAGCAATGACAAATAGATGGTAGTGTAACTACTGGATTGAATGTAAACATATAAATTAATGTGGTGAGTGTAACAACGGAAATGTGTGTAGAGTATGATGATACCCATTCAGCAGATTTTTTTACACTCAGCTTAAGCATGGCACACATGTGTGTAGCGTAACCATGGAAATAGATATACTGTGACAATGGAAGTGACTGTAGTGTAAAAATATATCAGTGCTGTAGCCCTGATGAAATTTTAGCACTTGGTGTAGTGGGTTCAACTGATGTTGAAAATGTGTGTGCACGCAGTTTGTCTTGTGTGAGGTCTGTTTGTCTTCTTTGTAAGGAATATGTTGCACAGTACAAAGGCAGGCGTTAATATAACACCTGCAGTGTTCATCTGACTCTGCTTTAGCCACACCCACACCAGCCTCACTACAGGGTGTTTCCCGCTAAGGGTGTGCGTCTGCCAAGAGCAGTGTGTGTGTGTGTGTGTGTGTGTGCGCGTGCATGTGTGTGTGTGTGTGTGTGTGTGGATCAAAGAACTTGCAGGAATTCCTGCAATAGAACAACTGCATTAGGTGGAGAGAACAAAATAAACACAGACAGAGAACATGTCTCAGAGAGACAGATACACAGATAAGGATAAACAGATAGACAGACAGATAAATAGGCAGATAAATAGAGAGAGAAAGAGACCGAAAGGCAAAGGCAGAATGAAAGGAGGAAAGGAAGAACGTCTGATTGAAAGAATAAGAGAGGAGACAGAAAAGGTTCTTATTAATACTATGTCTACTATTATATTACTACTCAAGCTATCACTACTACAGCTTCGATCACTATTATGAGTACTACTGTTACTACTGCTGCTATCATTACTGCTACTGCTGCTGATAATGATGATAATTATGATTTGCATTTCCTAATAGACATACAGTGCCTTGAAAGCAATAAAATTATAACACTTCTACAGAGTGATGGACATAAATGATATAAAATGACAGAAACAAGAGCAGAAAGAAAGATGCAAAGGAAGTGAATAAAAGAAGGAAGAAAGCAAAATAAAGATAAAATAGACACAAAGTGAGGAGCAAAAGAGGAAAGAAAACATAAACAAAAGTAAATGAAATTAAATAAATGAAGCAAGCAAGAAAAGCAAACATGCCTAAAATTGCCTAATGATCAGAATGTCATAAAATGCAAATGTAATTAAACAGAAACACTGAAATAAAAAAGAAAGAAAGTAAGAAGAAAGGAAAACAGAAATTCGGGGAAAATAAAGAAAGGAATTAGATGAAATAAAACAGGAGACAAATAATGCTTTAAAATGTAAAGATGTTGAAATAAGAAGTTTCAAATGTAGAATAATATTATTCAGAAACTTTCGAAAGTTTATTAACTTTTATTAAAGCAAAGATTAGAAAAGAGAAATAATACAAAAAAGATGGAAACGCGACAAAAAGCTGAGAGCAGAAAACAAAAAGCTGTAACTAAATTCTGTTTGTTTATTTGAGCTCAGGCTATGCCTGGGTGTCAGGACCTACTAATTTTATGACAGATAGAAAGAGCAATAGTTAATTATCAATTTGGACACTTTAGACTTGCATTTAATAGAAGAACACAGTAAACAAATGTGCTGCTGTGAAGTAGACTTAAGTCATGAGCACTTTTCCCAGAGAATGGTATAGCAAGGAGAAGTCTTGTCTTCTGGTCAGATGCTCGAGGTTGGAGAATTTGCTGCAACGCTGTTGTTTGCAAATGATAAATGAGTTGTTTCAGACAAAGCCATGTAAAAAGACTCATTTGCACAGAAAATCAAATATTTCCACCTTTCCGTCACATGAAAACGCTGTTCGGCTGCAGGACTTTCCAACAGTGACGTATATATTTACAACATCAGAGAGCACAAAAAGCAACTAAGCTACTCAGCTCACCAACCAATCAACAATCAGTGTCCTTCTACCCAAGGACAAAACAGAGATATGGCAGTAGGTTTTCAGTGTAAATACACTATATGGACAAATGTATTGGGACATCTGACACAACTTTCAAATTTTGCAGCTATAACTGCTTCCACTCTTCTTGGAAGGCTTTCCACAAGATTTGTGTCTCTGTGGGAATCTGTACCCTTTCATTCTGTAGAGCATTTATGAGATCAGGCAGTGGGGTGGAGGTCAGAGTTCTGTGTGGGCCAGTCAAGTTCTTTCACACTGAACTCATCCAACCATGTCTTTATGGAGCTTGCTTTGTGCTCAGGGGCACAGACATGCTGGAATAGAAGGTTCTTCTCCAAACTGTGTCCACAAAGTTGGAAGCATGGCGTTGTCCGCAATGTCTTGGTCTGCTGAAGTATCAAGACTGCCCTTCATTTGGAAGTAGCAGAGCACTTCATTTGTTAGATCAGATCTTTCTCGCTGTAATAACAGCTGACTGATGCAAGTTGCATAGCAACAGGAAGCTGAGCAGCAGTGAAAAAACAACAATGTGAATCTGTAAGGAAACTAAGCCCTGCACTTAAACGTTTTCCCGGCTTCAGAATCACACAGTGTGAACTCCCCCTTCACACTTTACTTATAGAATGGCGGTGCAGTCGAGCAAAACTAATTAATGTAAACAAAATGACAATTTTATGTATAACTGGGGCAGCCTGGGCCAGGCCTCTGTCATTAGTGGATTCCACAAGCTACTAGCACATGGGTGAAGGGCTTTTTATTACTAACAATTTAGATACATTTGTTATTTTTTCAGAATGATTTGTTCTAGCAGTTCTAATTATCATCATTGCCCTTCTCTGGTCAAGTGGTCATGAGTGTTTTATTTAGAAAGCAGCAGTCTGTTAATATTTTACAGGCTGTGAACCACACACCTTACAAACACACACACACACACACACACACACACACACACACACACACAATCTCTCTCTCTCTCTCTCTCCCTCCTTCTACACGAAGCACTTTAAAGTACGCTGTGTGTGTGAGAGTGTGAGTAATGTGACTGAATTTCTGTTTAACACACACACACACACACACACACACACACACACACACACACAAATACATCAGACATGGCTTATCTAATGCGTCTACGTTAGCTGGGCAGTTCTGTGTGCACTGATTTGCCTCAGAACACGTTCAGAAAACTCTCTTTAATCATAATGTAATCATAATCTACTGAGTGAGAGCACACTGAGACACTGTCCAGACTCACAAACACACTGCTCACACTGTTTAGTCAGACACTGTGAGCAAGTCTGCAGGACAGGTACAGCTTACTCTCTTACTCTCCTCTTTTTCCTCCACTTTCATTCTTCTCTTGCTTGTTCGTTTCCTTTCTTTCTCTCTTTCTTCATTAATATCTGTTTTCTCTTTTCATTCCCATTTTTTCAGTCACTGTCTCTTGCTTTCTGCTCGTCTCTCCCTTTTTAATTTGCCTGCGTTTTTCTTTCTGCTTGTCTCACTCTTCCCTCTCTCTCAGGTTAATGATCAGTCTAGGTGAAACCACTCAAGTCATAGACGCAATATCAGCGGCAGCTCTCGGTCACGTGACTGAGAGCACGAAGGGTGTGACTGACCAGAGCGACCATTACACACAACTGCTTGCTGAGTAGCAGGCAAACCATTTACAAATGCCTCTTTGAATGTGCTGTTCACAATCACAGAGCGTCTGTAGATATCCTTTCTGACACTTCAACATAATTTAAGATGAAATTTGCATGGACAATGTTGTTTGACAGGTGTCCGTATGACATATGTTATATAGGTGCACCAAATGTGCAGTATTTCGGTTAACTAGTGGACATGGATTTAAGATGCTTTACAGTTGTGAACTACTTAAGCACTGATGTACGTCGCTCTGGATAAGAGCGTCAGCTAAATGTTGTAAACGTAAATGTAAATGTTAAGGATCATCCTAATAATCTTAAAAACATTTTGATTTAAAGGATTACATGTTTAAAGCATACAACAAGTAGTTTTCACATGACATTTAATGCTTATTTAACAGGAAGTATTAGAAAATATTACTTCAGCCAGTATCATTTATACATGTATATATATATATATATATATCCGAAGGTCATATTCAGGAGTAGGCCAATATTTCTGAGTGCAGTAATTAAGCTGCCATAGGAGCTGCTATATAGCTTAGAACAATTCACAGTTATTCTAAAATGTGAAGTTATTCTAAAGTGTGTGTTTTGTGGCCCAGAGATTTGGTTGCTTTTGACTGCTCTTGTCTCATTTATATGCAGTTCACAAGCTCCATTTTATTTCTTGCTGTTTCCAAATTAATTCATCAATCAATGCCTTTTCTTAATGCCCTCTACTCACACTGTGTTTAGGAAATTATGTCCAAACCCCACCCAACCTGACCAATTGGTACCATGTATTGTATTATCAAAACTAACACCACCACATCCTCAGAATGACCCCATGGTTTTAGAAATTAAACCCTAGGTAAAGGTTTCAAAGGGTTTCGTATGTTCAAAGGAAATGAACTGAGGCCCAGGTAAGCTGATGCTGGAGGTATATTGTGGAAGTACTGTTGTGTATGTGGGTCACCCGGGTAAAGAGCTCATCTGCCACACCTGTGCCATGCCATAAAAAAGTATTAAACACTGCACTGTATGAACACATGACGAGAGAGCACATGACGAGAGATAAATACGCATTAGATCAAGGGAAGAGTGCTGAGAAGCTTCAACTGGATAGTTTCGACATAACTGACTGAACTTTTCAGTTATACCAGCTATTGAACACCAATATTCAGTAGAAAATGTGGCCATTCCAGAGGGCTGGCTGATGTAGGTTGGATTACACAAGGAAGTTCCACACACAATAACAGATTAATGAGAATAATAAAACACAACACAAGACAAGAATAATCATCAGAAAGATCAGCTTCTCTAGTTTAATCTGGAGTTTAAAGAAGACATATAGGAAGATTTTAAACTTTGGAAACCACCATTTTTCCCGTATGATTTCAGAACCGTGCTGTAATTTTATATATTTTTTCTCATCAAGCGTAGTGATTTTGTGTAAACATTTAATCAACTCCACAAATATTTTAGAATAAGTAGAATGGTTTGAATATGATGAAAAGTTACAGATGATTTATTGTATAGTGTGTATTGTTTTGCTATTTTAGACTAAACATGGTTAAAGACATGTTTAGACTAAAAGAGTTAAGGGTGTTCCTCACTTTATCAAACTGATCAAGAATTGCTGCAAATTACAGGCCAACTTCTAGAGCAGCAACAGAAAAGGTTTTCAAATTAACATAGTTAATGATTTATGTGCGTAACATAGTTACATAGTAATCTCATGTTTCCTGAACACTTTACGTAGAGGCAGCCATATAAGACCAAGTGGTTGTCTGGGCTACAGGAAGGACAGCACATCCAAAAATTATGACTGCCCTCTCCAACACCACTCCAGTACTGTCAATCTGACAATGACCAGTGACTCTGGATCAAAGTGCTGCCAGTCGGTGCCACTAAATTTGACAGTGCTCAGTTGGATCAGAGCTGGGGCGTTAGAAGCATTTTTAATGTGAGGGGATGCACTTCACTGCGCTTCTCATGAAGCAATTTGTCCCTCTGACAAACTGCTGGGTTGGTAAATGGGGGAACGAAACAATTATTTAAAGTGGGGGGTTACGACAGTCTGGACATACAATGTTTATGGCGCTCACTTCCACTCCCACTCAGCTTACACCATTAGCCTCATACTTACGGACTACATGGACGGATTAGTTTGGTTGCGCTCTGCAGAAGAATACACAGTAACGTGGCGTATGAATGAGGGTGTTTTCCTTTTCTTTTTTCTGTTGCTTAGTTGTGTTTTTATAATTTTACAACTGTGTTAGATTCAGTAAGTGACTGAGGCTATGGTGTGTTTCGACCTATACCAACATTTGGTTACATGACTGTTGAAGGAACGGACCTGTGTCGTAACCTGAGGACCCCCTGTATAATGGTTCTGGTGCCCATGGATCAAGAGTACTGTCAGATGCTGATGAATTTGCGAATCTCATTTATGTGCCACCAACCCCCATAACAAAACATAGAAGCTGTCGGTGGCAGATTTCTGTCTGCAAAAGTCACGTATCTGCACCAACTGTAGCTTTAAAAAGCTGCTAAAAACTGCCCTCCGCCCTCTTTTAAATATCTGCACTTCTATTGCACTTTCAATTTTCTTTGACTGATTATTTTTTTGATAAATTTTTTGTTTTGATAATTATTTTAAAGTGGACCTATTACATAAAAGTTATAATAGGTCTATGGGTTATACAAAATGACTCTCAAATAAAGAGATTTCGCGAGTTTTATTCTTCACAGTTTTGGTCCTGTGATGTCCACAGAGCAGCCGCTAGAGGCCGCAATGGAGGTTTTCAATTTAGGGGACTCTTATTTTGAATTGAGTGTATGTTTGTGTCTATAGTCTCGGTGTCAGGTGTTTTTTTAACATTTAATTTAAGATGTGTAATATGATTGGTTGTTGGTTAAGTGGGGTTTGTATTTAAGTTCAATGAGTTTATGATTCAAGTGCTGGTCACCCCTCACGTATACCCTGTGTGTTTCCTGCACGTGGTCCACTCCTGATGTGTCTGCTGTTAGTTGTACTTCTGTTAGCCCCTTGTGGCTTTTTGTTTTCGTTATGTAGAATCTGTGTCATTTTTTGTAAATCAAATGGAACCTGCACTCTTGCGCCTCGCCTCACTCCCCGAGCACCCGACGTGACAGGTCCCTTTTAAAACGCGCTGTTTCGGGGCTCTGTCCCTTTCATGGGGCTCTGTCCCCTTCAATAAACCCCACCCATCCCACGCTCCACCCACCCCACACGCTGCTCGTTTGACACATGCGAAACGAAACAAACAAGCGAGTTTTTGCCACTGCAGTGGTCAGGCACATCTGCATTCAGCACATAAAACACAAGTGAATATACAATCCAGTATTTCATCCTTGTTGCTGTTTGAACATACATTTACAGATTTTTTTCTCTGGTATAAGAAACTTCTTAAGTTTGAAATGAGTCGAACCGCAAACAAAAATATTTCTTTTTGAGCTTTTAAATTTAGTAGCTACAAAGACCTAAGATGGCCGCTGAAAGGGGTGACAAGCAACAGGCTAGTGGACCGGGTCTCGACAGATGAGGGGTGGTTCTATGAGACGTCTCACTAGGCCACGCTTCCACACGGGACGATCTGAAAGGGACTGGAACTGTGAAGAATAAAACTGGGGATATCTTTTTATGTGACAGTGATTTGGTGACAATAACTTCATGAAGATGTTTTGTAGCCCATAGACCTATTATAACTAAAGTGAGTGTTGCATAGTAGGTCCCCTTTAATGTTTTTTTTTTTAAATTCTATTCCTGTACAGCACATTGAATGACCTTTTGTGTGTGATAATGTGCTTTATAAATACATTTGACTTGATGCACCAGTACTCAATAAAGGTAACATGTACAGAGAAAAAAGAAAAGGTACTAAAACAAAACCTTGCGGTCCTCCACGAAAACATGAACAATGTTTGATGAATGATTTCCCAAAGCAACAAAAAGTGATCTATTCATCAAATATGTTTTAAAGCCCGTAGGGGTTTTTGGCATACAAAACAAAATATATTACTGTAATGTGTTTTATGTTGAGATATGTTGATTAAAAAGAAATGTTAAATGAATGTTAAAAGTTCATTTAACAAGTGAAAGTCAGAGAAGCTGATGGAGGGCCTGAGCAGAACGTGGTCAATTTCTTCATTGTTGACTGATGGTCAGAAAATCTTTGGCATATAGTCTGGTGTGCAGCACATAAACTATTTGATTTAACTGGCATCGTCTTGAAGAGTGTCCCACAGCAAACGTCTGACATTCCCTGGATTTAAGTTCTTACCCAGTCCTCCACGTCTCTGCCATCAGGTCCCCGGGTTAGTGGCTCCTCCCAGTAAACGTTGGGTTTTCCATAGCGCCAGATTTTACTCCTCGTCTTGTAGGAGAAGAACGCAGCCACAGCTAGTGCTATCACAACCAAAAACCCACACACCATCGCCACAGCCTGAGAGAGAGAAAGAGGTGGATGAAACATATGTTTAACACAAATATCTGTTTAACAGATATACATACTAGACTTAGATCGCAGCACTATAGCGTAATGATAGGCAGATTTCAATTGTGGTATAACAGCACAGGGAAAGGCCCAATGGTACAGTACACTTTATCTACTTTAACAAGCGTAATCCATCTCCACACCCAGTTGACAGTATCAACAGAGCTCCACACCTGGCAACCCTACTTCAGCAATACTACAACAAAGTCACATATGATTTTTGGTGATTCTGAATTATATCTGAATCAAAATTATATCTGTTTTATTTTACAATGACTAAGATTATACTCATTTCTGCTTGCACATCTATGGAATCTTCAGTATTTCCACTGGGCGTGATACTACTTATGGCAGAGCAATTTAAACAATAACATTAAAATAACTTTTTAGTGAATCCTTCAGGAAATATTTCTTATCTAATGATTTTTTTCTGGAGTTGCCTATGAACTGTCTGGCAAAATGGATGCTAAAGAAAACTGCCTTCTTGCATAAATCAAAGATGTTTACATCCATAGTAACCATAGTAGCTGCACATTGCTAGATGGAGATATCATCTGTGGGTCTCTAATATGTATATTTAAGTTTCAGCAGTATTCCTTCCAGTCCTTATTCCTGTACCTATGTACAGATACACTGTTTTTTTCCCTTTGAAAATGAAACACATTAAATAAAAGTTTAATTCATCCCTGTCTGCTACCTGTTATGCAACAAATATGTCTTAATGTAGCCTACACCTCTAATGATACTAAGCACATTTAATAGTTAATATAAGTTTTCTGGACCAATTTTACTTCCCTTTGAGAAAGGTCAATATAAATTATACCAAAAAGTGAAAAGTGGGAAACAATCACAGACAACTCAAATGTACTAAACTGATCAAGACTTGTTGGGTAACTGAAGTTGCTGCTTGAGATATGACATCAATGTCAATACTGTTGTACTCTGAATGCAAGATGGAATGACTTAAACAAAAGTCTACTTTAAATAAATATTTCAGGTTTTGGCTGAGAATAAGATAACCGTTGTGAGACTAGTGGTTGTGGTGAATGTTAAAATGGTGTTACAAACTTAAAGCCAAGGTTACATTTAAATTACCCAGGGAATTAAAACCAGTATGTTAATCACTTCTTAAACAAAAATAGCAAATTACAGGATTGATTATATTCTGTATGGTTTGTGCCCTCACACTTCTCCTTGTCTATTTTTTAGGTGAATGTATGATTGAGTACCTTCATGAGTACAAAATAGGCACCAAAAGGACATTTTCTCAGTGTTTTTTTTTTCTACTGACCCAGTGTTAGCTTTGCGCTGGGGCTACAAGGCTACTGCAGCTGGAAAGTAATGTAGACCAATTTGCACCAAGTTACCTAAATCATCACACACTTACCTCAAACTATAGCAAACTGTTAAGTAGTGTTTAAATGCTTGTTTCTCTGTGGAGTCTTCTACTGCATTACAGTATAAAAATGGATAAAAGTACAATTAACTGAAAATGTAGCAGCCATTTTGAAGCCTTAAGCAATCTGCTTCTATTTGTTTTAGCAACTGTACCATTTTGATTGATAACAGTATGAGACGGAATATAAGAAATCACATGTACAAGTCTATTTTAGATTACTTAAGGAGTCAAGTCTGAGACGACTTAGGAGAATTACCAGTTATATCCCTTTATGCAAGCCTTGTTGCAGCAATACAAGACTAAAGAACCAAACTTCAGACACCAAACAAGTCTTGGCTCATCATGAACATTTGGGGTATAGGAGAAAAAGTGCAAAGCTAGCCATTACCTCTTGAGGGTCGACGTAGCAGTAGTGGTAGAGGTACTGGTTGTAGAGCGGGAATCCTGCTCCCATTCCCGTCACACTGTTCCCATATAAACTCTGGCACATCATTAGCATGGGGTTGTAGAGCATGCTGGAGGAGCTTTGAGCCATGGGGTTCACCCCCACGATATAGACAATGTTAATAATGCCCTGAAGCACGGCAAGAATGATGCTGCACACCAGCACGGCCAGGAAGAACTTCCTGCCTCTCACAACCCTGGTTTTGGAGAAGCTTGCCACAAAGAAAGCCAATGCCACCACAAAGTTAATGGCTGCCATTGCAATCATTGCACTCTTGGCTGTGTAAGGTGTTGGATAATTGTAGTATCCGCTTCCATAGTAGCCAGAACCAACTCCTCCGTAGCCGTAGCCAGATCCATAACCAGATCCATACCCATATGCAGAACCATAGCCAGTACCATATCCAAGCCCGGATCCATAACCGTAACCATACTGCAAATCCCAGACCAGTGTAGATGCGACACAGGCGAAAATACCCAGGCACAAGACCACAATTGCACCTTCCATTATCTTGATGATACCAGGTGGGGAGGACCATTTGTAGAAGTGCTGGGGAACTTCCTCTCCCACGTAGTAAGACCCAGGAGGGGGAGGGTAATCATCCATTTCAGTCCGTGGGGGCTGGAAGCTACCTGGAGGCCCGAAGCCATTAGATGGCGGGCTATACATGGGTGGGCTGTCGTATGGCTGCTTTTCAAACATAGCTCAACGATGGTGAGGAAGACCCCTGCCAAAAGACATAAACAATTTACTGCATGACTTTAAAGAAAAATCCATTTTTTGCCGTGACAAAATTGTTCGTGTTTAGAAGAAAGGGTATGACACACAGTGTCTGAAACCACATACAGTAAGTCTGTTTTTGATGAGACTTAAACTGACATGATCTGAGGAGTTATGTGCTAAGGAATTTGCTCACTGGCTGGATCATCGCAAACATCCACCTTGTGTTTCTACAGCTGGAAGCCTAGTTGTTAGGGCGCTCGCTCTGCGATCAGCAAGTCGTAGATTCGAATCCCAAGACTGTTAGTGACACCTCGAGTCTCCACACACTGCTCTCTGGGTGCTGTGTTCCTAGCTGCATATGCTTCACTTGGTAAATAGGTTAAATACAGAGGAAGAATTTTGTGATGTATGATGGAAGGGTCACTTTCACTTTGTTCTCTGAGGCTATAACTATCACTAACTAGGTTAGCTTAGCAAGTGCTCTAATGCTAAAACTTTTAGACACCAAAGGCTATGTAAAAGGATGTCAGCTTGCCATGACAAACTGAATCTAAAACATGAATATATTTGTTATTAAAGTGTATTTTAAGAAATCATTGATCCACTATAGGCTGAATGTTATGGTTACATGGTTAAGGGGTGTTTGGATCAATATTTGTGACACATAAAAATTATACTTAACCATTCTTACACCCAGCACTGCAGTTGTTTTACAGTGGGAAAAGCAACATAATTGTTAAAGAGAAGCTCAAACAACAGCACATTTTTTTTAATAAGCTGCTCCATGAATACAAAAATCAGTTGCTGCTAGTGGTTCATCTCATAATTTGCAATAATGGAATAATAAAAAAAAAAACGTAATACAACACATGAGTTTGGATGATCATACTCAGAAAATGTGTATGCACCAACATGAACCAGTATGTACTGTAAGAGTGAAGCCTGTGTTATCAGGGTGTGTTCAGTAGTGTGAGGTAAGAAGAGAAAGCGTAATGGGGACGACGGTACCAGGAATCTTCTCTCACTAAGTCTCTCTCTCTCTCTCTCTCTCTCTCACACACACACACACACACACACACACACACACACACACACAGAGTTCAGAGTTGTGGCCAGTGGGAGTGAAGCTGAATCCCTCTCATTGTCTGTTTCTCCGAAAAGTCCAGAGTGCACTGAGGGCTAGATTGTCTGTTTGTATTGTTTTGTTTAACATCACAC
Organism: Brachypetersius altus; assembly: GCA_037974465.1. Taxonomy (NCBI): domain Eukaryota; kingdom Metazoa; phylum Chordata; class Actinopteri; order Characiformes; family Alestidae; genus Brachypetersius; species Brachypetersius altus. The sequence goes on from JBBPDB010113903.1 coordinate 16,063, forward strand.
AAATGCTTTTATTTCTATTTCCCACAGATTTGTTTTGTGTCAAGTGATAAATCATATGTTCTTTTCAGAATATTTATTTAAAAAATGTCAACTTTTCTTTCCCAGTTCAACTTACTATACAGATTATTTGAAAGAAGGGGTGCACTTTTATAAATGCAGATCAGGCAAGGATGCAGATTTGGTAGCAACAACTCCACATCAACAGTAGAATTAAGTGTTTCACTGTCTTTGATCGCCTGATGAGATCTTCTGGATAATGAAAAACGAAACTAAACAGTGAACACAATAAAAAAACACAATAAAAATGGAAATAAACACATGCTTTAGCGACTATGGCACATTTCTGCAGTAAAATACGTACATGTGGAGAACAGTGTTGACTTTTGTCCAGGATAATAAAGGCTAAGGGTCATTCATTTTATCTCCTTGTTGTGATGTCAGCACTCATCTTCACTCAGGAATATAAATCACCTTTAGACCAAAAGAGTCTGAAAATGAAGCCTTTAACTGTAGTTCGAGAAAGAAACTTATTTTGGCTAAATCTGGCCTTGGCTATAGTTTTCATACCAAGACAGATACTTTGTTGAAGCTGAGTGTTGAAGCTACAAAGCGCTTAGCTGCTTCCTGCTGATTTTTTCTTAATGCTCTGAGGAGTAAAGGTACATTTAAGTCTCAAAAACAGCCAAAGCACCCAAAACGTTTGACAAGCAGGGCATAAATCAATTATATTTTCCATTGGAGTTGATTAATGGCAGAGGTATATAGTAACTAGTTGTGAAACATTTTGATGCATTTATATTTTTGAGAAGAACTGAATCCTTTTACTTTTAATTTTACTAAAGTGTATCTGTCAAGGCTGTGTCTCGTGAGCCATGCCAGGTTCCGAGCAGCTGGCGCCCACGCCTCCTTGTCCTGCGATGTGGTTGTCTAGGTACCTGGTCCTCAGTTCACTGGCCCAGTGCCTCCCAGCCTCTGGGTCCCTCACCAACGAGTCCCATGATCCCCAGCCGTTAGTTGCCCAGTTCCCTTGTTCCTTATGGCCAGGATCTGAGTTCCCTGGTTCTGAGCAGCTAGCTGTCCAGAGTCCTGCTCCCTGCCAACAGCCTATGAGTCCCATGTTCACCTGCCATAGGCTGCCCAGTTCCCATGTCTCTTATTGCAGGCGTCTGTGTTTCCTGGTGCCCCGCCGACAGCCTCTTGAGTGCCATGCTCCCTCATCGTTGGCTGTTCAACTCCCTTGTCCCTTACCACTAGCCTCTCTGTCCTCCAGGTCACTTGTCGCCTATCTCCATGTTTCGAGATCCTCCACCAGGAGGTACTGTCACAGCCATGTCTCGCATGTCGTGCCCCGGCCAGCCGTCTTCCCTCTCCCCCTTTTTCTCAGAGAGGGGCAGCCGGTGGCCGAATGGTTTAGGAGTTGAATATATGATCAGAAGGTTACTGGTTCGAATCCCAGGACTACTAGTGGCACCTCTTGAGGTACGGTTGAGCAAAATACTGTCTCCGCACACTGCTCCCATGAATGGGTTAAATGCAGAGAACACATTTTGTGCTGTTCACACTGTGTGCTGTGGTGAGTTCACAAACGACAAACAAACATTTTACACCCGCTTGCTTTGATTTCTCCTGCTCATCTGACTGTCAACACTTGTTCTGCATTTCTCTCTCCCAGCCTGAACCAGAATCTAGTGTCTGTTCTCTATCGTGCCTCCTGCTTAGTACAGTTTGTTGTTTTGTTTGTCTATATCTTCTTAAACAGAGTTGTTAGAACTAGTAAACCTAGCAAGACACTGACCAGGTAGACCGAAGCAGCTGGACCTGGCAATTCCTAGGCTTCCCTGCTTTACTTTATGATGGACTTTGAAAAGGCTTCTATGAACTGTTTCTGTCTTGACTATGAGGCTGAATCCAGCACCTTGTTCTGGAACTATTTCTGTTTGGCTGAGGATCAGAAGCTACACTGCACTCAGTGTCACTTTTGGTCGCATTTCCCACCAAAACTCCTGAAATAACAAAAACCTCCTGCAAGTGTGTCGTCTTACATAGGCTAGCCAGCAGTATCAGGGAGGAAATGAATCTGTTTTTTCCTTCTTCCTTCAGTCCATAATATTTTACTCCTAATTCACTTTCTGAGAGTGAGTTGATTTGGTTGTGTTGGTTCAGCTTGTAGACTGCATTACTGGTGCTCACTCAACACACTTTGGAGTTTTTTTTGATCCAAAAAGAGAAGAGCAAGGTTTAGTTACTTTGCTGATAGATACTGGATGCATTATGAAGGTCCACTACAGTCCTATTAGCTACTTAGTACTTTGGTAGCTTTTTGAGGTGCTCCTATTGTACTTCTGATGGTTATTTTTGGGAAAGATAAGCATAGAGGGGCTTCTCAGGCTACGACAGTCTCAACATAAAGTTTATGACGCTCTCTCCCATTACTAGTTTGGTTGTGCGCGAGGAATACGCAGTAGCTTGGTGTATGAGTGAGGGAGTTGGCATCCCAGAGTATGTGCCATTTTAGACTATTAGGAGCACAAGCGGTTTACAAATGATTTGTCATTTTTTCTGTTACTATAGTACCGTGTACACATACAGGGTACTTATGTCCTTTCACTGTGTTTTTATGTTCTAGATTATGATTGTACAGCTGTGTTAGGATAGGTAAGCGACTTACGCTAGTGTAAGTACAACACATACTTAAAAATGCACTTCTGCAATTCTGTACCTATTATTATTATTATTGCTAAAATTATTAGCTGTCTATGAAAGGTGGACCATGCAACATATCTGTACAGTAGTAGCCATCTTTAAGTGTGACAGCTGTCTGTACTTTAGTCCATGTTTACAGATAACAGCGAGTCATACACCTACTGTCACAAATAAGCCTGTAGTTAAACTGTTTGTGGTGATTCTGTGTGACTGTAATGGTTTAGTGACCTGTGTTGTGTCTGATAGAAGCTGCTGGCCGGCGGGGGGGAATGCAGACAGAGCTTTGGTTGGGGCAGGGAGGAGTATGTGTTTTTGTCTCTCTTTGGGCACCTACCAAGGCACACCCCCACCCCTCTCTGCACTCCGTGGGAGAGAAAAGTCAAGGCTGCACTTAGCCTGAACATGATTACCATAGTAACCAGAGGGTAGGCACTGGGGGACAATGAGTGTGTGTGTGTGTGTGTTTGTGAGAGAGAGAGAGAGAGAGAGAGAGAGAGAGAGAGAGAGAGAGAGAGAGAGAGAGAGAGAGAGAGAGAGAGAGA
>JBBPDB010113922.1:0-19306 GCA_037974465.1 Brachypetersius altus
TGTGTATAAATGAATATAATAAACAAAATACAATATAATAAACAAGACAGAATAAAAAATATTTTTATTGATTATCAAAAGTATGAAAGATCTTTCGTCTCGGTGATGTGATACGGTCCATCTCTCGAGCAAAAATAAGTAAAAACCCATTTTGATTTTAGTTGTATCTGTCCCGGTCTGTAAAAATATCGTTTTACATGAAACTAGTCCGTGGGCAGTACTCGAATCATCCCCCCTTCGAAAACGAACACCCCCCGTTCCATCCCTTGTTCTATTTTGAATAGTATAGTACTACAATTTCAACATTCTTCAGGCTTTTTGCATAGGACTACTGAATAAAATACTGCGAGAGTCCTAGATGAGCTGGATGTGAACGGGCTTAAAGGAGCCGATGGGATTTTCAATAACTCATTAACGTGTGCAACACTGTGACCAGACGAGCTACTCACAGGTCAGCCGTATTTAGCAGCTACTTCCAAATACAACAGAACAGGTTCGAAAATGAGCCTACCTTAGCCGAAAGGTGGAGTGCAGTGTGGGCTTGGCCCCGGAGTTCTCAAACACTTGAATTCCTCCTTTATTGAAGATTTGTTCCTCCCAGATGACCTCCAAAGGCGTGACCACTCCTTTCTCTCCGCTCCACATCGCACCTGCACCTCCGCACGCCACTCCATCTTCTGTAGGCCTCTCCTCCACTACTGCCTGTAGAAACCGGCCTAACCTACAAACAACCAAATCACACACACACACACACACACACACACACACACACACACACACACCCGTCAGCACGAAATTCTGTGCCCCCTGAACCCGCAGTGAATTTCATATCCGGCCCACTGGCTATCGAAGGTGAATAGCTCTGCTGTATATGTTTCATTCATTTTGTCTAGTTGTTTCAGTACCTGAGCAAGACAGTAAGTCGCCACTGCTGAGCTGTTATAGAGCGGCTGGTTGTAATGGACAGGGCGTAGCTCCCCTTCCCCATCCTGTCTCCGCCAATCCCGCCCAGCCGCCTCTGTGAGATCAGCTCCAAGAAGTTGGTCAGCAGCACCGTGTGCCTCTGAGACAGGAGGGCGGGGTAGTGCTCCAGCAGCACGTCCAGCACCCGCAGGGCGTCCTCCTGGATGCCAGCTGAGATGTGGGTCATGGCGCAGGTGAGGTGGGCACTCAGGAGGGGGAAGAAGGGCGCCACGCGGTCGGCGGGGATGCACTGAGCCACAAAGCGCAGGAGACGCACCGCCGCTGCCCGCACCGCCGCATCCTTGTCTGTGAAGAGCGCAGCCACCTCAGTCAGCACCACAGACGCGTGCTGCTCCACCAGAGAGGGGTGTGCTGTCAGCAGCTCCCGCAAACCCACCAGAGCCCCCTGCTTCACACCGCTGTTGTAGTGGTGCAGCTGCGACAGCAAGTCCTGAAAAAACACAACAAACCTCATCAAACACTGCTCCCTCTAAACCCTGTTAGAAAGACTCTGGGCAACCATCTACATCTGATTACCTTTTTTCCATTCAAGACTCATAACTGTAATTATTGATGTTAACTGAAAGATTATTTGCATTTTGTCCCCTTGCACACAATATTCCACGTCACTGTGTAAACTAGATGGTGTCTTAAGCTGCCATTTTCGCTTAGCAATATTAGTAATCTATAATTAATATCTATAATCTAATCTATAAGTAACGTATATATTTAATATACATTAATATCCTGAAATATACCGCGGTAACAAATTTACTTAATGATTTCTCCCGGGATATCAAAGATTTTCCTGTAATATTACATCACTGATGTTCTTTGGTTGCTATTTTGCCAACCCTTTTTCCACAATCTCCTTTTTTCTCAAAGGAAAGTCTTTTTCTCCAGAATAATAATAATAAAAAAAACTAGCTCACTGTCTTGTCCTGCTGGTTTGTGCCGCTACAAATGAATGCACAGAATGGATGAATGAATAAATGAATGGATGGACAAATGGATGGATGGATGAATGAATGGATGAATAAATGAATGGATGGATGAATGAATAAATGGATGAATAAATGAATGAATGAATGGCTGAATGGATGAATAAATGAATAAATGGATGAATGATTGAATGGCTGAATGGATGAATGAATGAATGGCTGAATGAATGAATGGATGAATAAATGGATGAATGAATGAATGAATGGCCGAATGGATGAATGAATAAATGAATGAAGGGATGAATAAATGGATGAATGAATGAATGAATAAATGGATGAATGAACGAATGGATGAATGGATGGGTGAATGAATGATTGAATGGCTGAATGAATAAATGGATGAATGAATAAATGGATGAATGAATAAATGGATGAATGATTGAATGGCTGAATGAATAAATGGATGAATGAATGAATGGATGAATGAATGGATAAATGGATGAATGAATGAATGAATGGATGAATGAATAAATGGCTGAATGAATAAATGGATGAATGAATGGATGAATGAATGAATGAATGGATGAATGCTCATTAAATGAATGGGACATGCTATCCAGCATTAGTAACACTGCGTGATTGGGAGCAGGTAGAGAGGGGCGTTGGGGGAAATGCCAGGAAAAATACAATAAAATATGAATAAACAAAGATTCTCTTGTGTTCAGTAAAAGCTTGAGAGAGATGAAGTGTAACTGAACCTTAATGCTGAGCTGTCGGTGTGTGGTGGGTCCACAGTCATCACGCTTCAGCTGCTCCGTTAAATGGATGCTCTTGGACTTGAAGTTGACGTCAGTTGCGTTCTCAGCCTTGGGCTTCTTCTTGCCAACCTTTAGCTTCACTTTATGAAAGTCATCCTGTCTTTTCCTCTTCTTGGTCATTTTGCTGATACTGGGAAAAGATTCAATCACACATTAAAGACCATTTAACAGACTTTAAAGTTCAGAATATACCTGTATAACTGTAAACCCCTGGTCCATAGGAAGGCAAACTGAAGGTTTGTCAGTAACGGAGCTGTACGGTGTATTGATATTTACTCATTATTTTGATACTAGTCACTGCAAGGGTCAGCATAATGCACATGTGTCTCTAACCAATTAGAGCGTCTGTGATCCACTATTCTTCTGAGGTCCTTCATTGAAGCAAGCTAGAGAACCAGTCGCATGTGCCTGTATAAAATATCTAGTACTATTTTTCTAACTGAACTTGTGCATAGTGCTGAAATGACTAGTGAATAATGTCCATAAAATAATGTATATGTACGATTTGCTACATAAAATACAGCCGTAATCTTTATCTTGCTCGAATGTGCATTGTTATCATTATTGGCATTGTTGTCATGCTCATTTTTCAAAATAAGAGTCCAGATTTAATTCGGATGGGTGTTACCTCGATTCTTTCTTTCGAATCGCTTAACATTGCATTCAGTTCTGTTCCATTCAGTTCAATTATTTTCAGTTAAATGCAATTGAATTCATATAGCTCTATTTATATAGCTCATTGCTGAACTGTCATACTGCTAAACACCTGCAGCATCGTCAATGAAAACCAGTTTGGTAGCTCTTCATGGGACCATAACAATTAAGATAATAAATAAACAGAAAACGTTAAATGGAAAATGTAAACAATACACAGACAAAAAATACAAAAAAAAACGTTATACAGTCTACAATAACAGGACGATCACAGCTGTGCATTATTGGTGACTCGAGGGGCGGCTGGTAGCCTAGTGGTTAGGGCATTCGCCCCGCAATCAGAAAGTCCAGGTTCGATTCCCAAGACCGCTAGGCGTAACATAACGGAGCGGGGTCACGTGACTCCACACGCGGTAGTGTTTTTAAAGGGAAAGTGATCAAAATAATCGACCTGGAAAAATTTGATCGATCATAGGTTCTGAATGTCGATTTCGATTACTTTTCGATTAATTGCCCAGCCCTAACTGGTTTGCCAGTATATTTTAAATGCACTATATTCTACATCCTCTTAACTCTTCCTGCCGTTCAGTTTGACATTTGTGTATGTGTACCAAAAATATTTCCTAATTCTTACATGACTATTTTCATCTGTTAACTGGTTAAACAAGCTGGGCCTTTTTACTATGTAAGAACTGATCCGTGTAAAATCTCCTTTTTCTGGCTGCCTTGTATTACTGCTATGGGCTGAAGAAGCAGACACATGTAATGTGTTGGTTTTGTGACATGACGAAATAAAGGTGTTTTTGTTTTTTCTTGCACCATTTTCATATATGACCCATATGGATAGGGAAGTAAAGGTACATTTTCATAATTTACACTATTTTTAATTCCAGAAAAGATAGCGAGCGATATAATGGCACTAGTCTGCTGCTCGTCTGTTCACTGGGACACGCAGGCAGGAACACATCTCACCAGTTTTATCCAGTCTTCACTGTCTCCTGGTGCCTTATAGGATCGATTATAAATGTCTGAATGGTCTTGCTCCAACCTACCTCAGCTCTATGTTCCCTCTCGGCCCCTCAGGTCTGCTGATCACCTGACCTTAGTGCTTCCAAATGCTAGGCTGAAGCTCAGAGGAGATAGAGCTTTTTCAATCGTGGCTCCAGAACGTTGGAACAAGTTGCCTTTAGCTGTTAGGCTGACCTCATCTCTAAATCTCTTATCAAAACATATTTATATAAACATATATTTACCTCGCAGTGATTGTACATCTTTTATATCCGTTTGTGTTGCTGTATCTTATGTGTATCTGTGTTTTTGTAAGTTCTCTGAATGCACAGCACTTTAGCGGCAACTTGCTTGTTTTAAAAGTGCTATAGAGATAAAGTAGTAGTAGATTTTTTTTTAGAAATCCAGTGACTGTAATCATAAAACTTCATGAGGATCCAGGATCTGCTACTGTTCGAAACGATGCTGTGTGTAAGAGGAGAATCTCAAGTCAAGTAGGTCTTATCATCATTCAACCGTATACACACACACAGTACACAGTGAAACGAAACAACGTTCCTCCAGGACCATGGTGCAACACAAGAACAGAACAGAACACCACAAGACTACAAAAGAGACTGACAGGACAGAAGGGCGTACAAGAAACAAACAAACAAAAGCAACAACACAACTGGACAAGACAACGTTTAGTGCAACCCACAATAACTACAATCTGGATGAAGCCAGTATTTTGACAGGTACTGGATTCTAGCAGCAGAGAGTTGTGCTTTTGTCTTGTCTGAACCTGCGGTGTGGTTTTGAAGTAAAGTTGCTTCGTTTTACTGTGTTCAGTGTGTATATGTTTAAAAAGACATATATACCTACTTGACTACAGCGACTATTGTATAAAAAAAAGGGAGGGCAGATCTGGGATCAGTTATTTACATACAAGAACCTTAGGGGCAAGATTAGCATTCCTTTTCTGTAGGAGCTACATGATAAGCAAAACTGCGATCCAGAACCAGAGGTTTGCGGGTTCCACATGCTCCCCTCCCTCTCCGCAGCCATGCGAACACATCAGTAAACACTAAATACTCACATGGGCTCCCAAAACAGACAATTTTCAAGACCCCACTCTCAGAACGTGCTGTCTGTGATCCACTGTTCTTCTGAGGTCCTTCGCAAGCTAGAGAACCAGTCGCATGTGCCTGTATAAAATATCCAGTACTCTTTTTTCTAACTGAACTTGTGCATAGTGCTGAAATAACTAGTGAATAATGTCCATAAAATAATGTACATGTACGAGTTGCTACATAAAATATAGCGGTAATCTTTATCTTGCTCGAATGCGCGTTGTTATTATTATTGGCATTGTTGATATGCTCATTTTTCAAAATAAGAGTCTATACTTGATTTGGATGGGTGTTACGTCGATTCTTTTTTTTTTTAGAATCGCTTAACATTGCATTCAGTTCTGTTCCATTCAGTTTAGTTCTGTTCAGTTCAATTAAATTATTTTCAGTTCAATTCAATTGTGTTTATTTAGCTCTATTTACAATCAATGTTGTCACAAATCAGTTTTATGGAGGAACCAAGGCCCAAAACGGGGAACCCATCCAGCTCTGGTCGAGGACGATCTACATTACTTAGTATGAATTAATGGAACTGGTGTGTATTGTGCAACTGGTGGCCTGGTGGTTAGGGAGGTGCCGCTTTAACCTGGGTTTGTATCCCAGGACTGCTAGTGGCACCACTGAGGTACCCTTGAGCAAGGTACCGTCCCTACACACTGCGTTGTGTTCTTGGTGAATGAATTAAATACAGAGAAATATTTAATATTTAATAATGAAACACTGTGTGCTGTGGTGTTCTGGCAATAGCCAAATCGTCTCTTCACACGTTTGTTCTCTGCATAAGCGACAGTGACTCGACTTTTATTTTGAAAGTGAGTCACCAGATTATCCTGTTCTTTTATCTTTATGATCCTGCCCTCCCTGGTCAGTGGAGAGTGTGGTTGTGGTCTGTGTTAAATTACCAGAGTTTCCTCTTTGTTTTGCTCAAAAGGCCGAGGTAACATCTAATCTGTTGTTTGTATTTTTTCTGCTCTTTGTTGTAGGAAAGTAAACGGGAGGGTGATGGTTCCTCTGTTTGTCAGGTTAATGTTATTCGCGCTGGACGTTAAAACAGAAACGGTCTGTTTGTTAGCAACCGGCTAACAACAACAAAACCCTTCGTTGATTTTTTTAAATGTATTTTCCGCATAAACTCGAAAAAAAAATGTGATATTCTTTGATATTGTCATTTTTGGTATTATTATGAGTATTATTCTGTGTAAATGTCAGTTCTCCTGTTGCTGGAGCGTTAGCATGTTAGCTCTCGGGTCCTGAAATCCATACGCAGTAGAGAATGGATTCTTAATGTTGTTGTTTTATTAACCTTGCTTTGCATTTTAGTTAATATTTTTTATTTTTTTGTTTTCCTTTAGGATTTCCGACAGAATGGACGAACAAAATGCCCTGAAGAAAATAAAGAACGCAGCTGCCAAGGTGAGGCTCTGCGCCGGGGCCTTCTGTCCCTGAGAGTGGGACTGGATCTCAGATCAGGAGGGAAGGGGTGGGGGTGGGGGTGGGGGTGGGGGTGAGAGCATTTATAATGTGTGGGGGAGGACACACTGTTTTTTTCCTTGAGGGATGAAGTGGAAAAGGTGCAGGCAACGAAACAAATGATTTGTAAAAGTGTAATGGTTTCGGTGGCCATGTATATGAGGGCTACTCTTTATTGGTGCGGGACAGCTGGTGTCCTAGTGGTTTGGGAGTTGCCCCTGCGATCAGAAGCTGGCGGGTTCGAATCCCAGGACTGCTAGTTGCACCACTGAGGTAGCCCTGGGCGCTGTGTTCCTGGCTGCCTGCTGTTTTACTTGGTGAATGGGTTAAATGCAGAGGATTTTGTGCTGTGGTGTTCACCTATGACAAATGAAATATTTTCAGAGACAACTGCACTCCTATGACACCATGATTTATGGCATTTATAAGAAAACTTTATTGATTTCGGAGGAAATTGCTTATGGAATGTCTGTAAAGACAAGAATAATGTAAAATATAATACAGGGAGTCCTCGAGTTAGAACAGTCTCAACATACGACATTTCGAGTCAATTCGTTTACACTGTTAGCCTCGTACTTATGAACTAGAGTGGTTGCGTGTGGTAGGAGAATACGCAGTAACACAGTGTATTAGTGAGGGAGTTGTCCTTTTCCTTTTTCTGTGGCTTAGTTGTATTTGATAGATTTCACATCTTAACTGTGTTAGGATCGGTAAGTGACTTAGGCTAGGGTGGGTTTTGACTAACACCAACATTCAGGTTACATAACTGTCAAAGGGACGGAGGTGTGGTGAAAGTGGAGAACCCCCTTGTATGTAGAACACAGACTCAAGAACATTTATAAAATATTCTATACTGAACACAGAGACAGTATAAATACTGTTTCATTCTCTGTGTGTCTTTGCAGTCATTCCATAAGCAATTTCCTATACAACATTTTTTGATCACGCAATAATATATCAAAATCATATTCTATCAAAATCATAGCGAAGGTCCAGGGATTAGTGCAACTGTCTGACCCTCAACAACGTTTAGTTTGGGGTTTAATCTTGAAAATGTCATGGAGGGCTGGGCGATTAATCGAAATCGACATTCAGAATCTATAATCGATCAAATTTTTCCAGGTCGATTATTTTGATTACTTTCCCTTTAAAAACACAACCGCGTGTGGAGTCACGTGACCCTGCTCTGTAATGTTACGTTATTTCGCCGACATGTCGAGCATCGAGAGTTTAAACACTGAGACAACTGAGCAACTTGTCAGTGAACTATGAGGGCAAAAAATAAATAAATTTTAAAAATAATCGTTCATTAATCGTAATCGAGTTAAAATGTTCAAATAATCAAGATTTTGATTTTAGACCAAATTGCCCAGCCCTAGTCTGCCATATTCACCCCCAGTCAACTATACCAACATGTCAATATACAATAAAAATATGAATGACACAGAAATATGACCCACATATTTTTTTTTATAAATTCCTCATATGTTTAAGGTTTTATGTAGAAAATATAACATTAGCATTTACTGGCAGAATTGTCCATGCCATTTGCAATGATGAGAAACAAAGCAAAAGCTTCTGGCTTAGTTAACCACAACTAACACCCCTGCACTCTTTATGACCAATGGAACAAGCCTCAGTTGTTTTTGCAAGATGCAGCACTTCCCTACAAAACCAGTACTGAGAGATGGTGAACGAATTTGTACAATTCAGAGTTATTGTAAAAAAAAATCCCACAAAAATGCATGAACTGATAAATATTTCAACAAACAAATAAATAAGCAGTTTATTTTTTGGCATATATCATAAAATGTGATCATAATCATGAATAATTACAGACATATCTGTATAGGCGGGCATCATTATCAGACTAATATCAGAAGAAAATGCTGGATCAGGGAAAAAAATACGGCGTTTGAACCAACGAAGCTAGCGTGAAATAGCACACACTCACACTTATGTGATATCATTTTGTTAGCTATGTTTCCTGGTGCATAGTGTTTGAGTAGAGCATGATAGTGTCTTTAATCATAAAGGGAATTGTTTCAGTTTTTAAAGAAAACAGTTTGGGATCAGTCAGGCTGTTCAGTCAAGGCCAATAACTCAGGGTTTCAATATTGGCATCAGGAAAGTGGTATTGTTTCATATCTAATTATAATCCAATCCATAATTATTGAACTAAAGCAGCTGAATCAATACCTTGGAGGCACTGTGATGAATTCCGACACCCTTTGAAATTACATTTGATAACATATTATAGACATAAATCCTACATATGTTTCTTAGCTAATTGCGAGTTAGTACAGGCCGAAAGGAATGTGAAATCTGCTCCGTGCTGTGGTGTGCCTTCACTTCCCGTTGTAATGTGAACTGAGATTTTCTCTCAACATTGCCCCTGCTGTGTGTTTTCACAGATTGACTTAGATGCCCTTCTCCAGAAGGACCCTGGGAATGTGAGTCAGCTGACTCCAGCCCAGAGTGCCCTCAGTTTCCATGGGTTACCGCTTTGGCCATGTGCCAGGTAGCAATTCATAAGGACCAGTGCTGCGAAACTCCAACACCACATCCCTGTCAGTACTGTAGGTGCTCCCGCTTCCTCAAAACAACGAAACCTGTGCCTCAATAGGACCCATAGTTTCCCACCAAACTCTAATTACTGGGTTTATCTACTGCAGCTGGCGACACACTCAGGTTCTTAACGTGTACAAACTGAATGCTCAACACTTTGAGTGAAATTCCTGAGAAAGAAAGAAGGGAAGTATTGAAGTACAGACAGATCATGTTTAAGGTCTGAGGGCCTGTCTGCTTGTCTCTGCTGGCCACTAGTACCTGCTTTGACACGGTGAGGGGATTTCCGCCTTGTCAAAGTGCAACACTTCCTCCTTCTTAAACAAAGATTAATTACAGAAAAGAGTATGAGGGTTTTTTTCGCTTCTTGTGCTGGGTCATGGACTCAGCACTAATTCACTGATATCATGCACAGATGCTGGATGGAATGGCAAAGACCCGAATCGCCCCACTGGTTAGGCTGATTGAATTGTTCTGTTTTGCGACCAGTTGACCGGATTTTAGACACACACTCAAGACTAACTTTAAGGTTAAACACCTCATCCCTCCGAATCAACCCCGTATTTTGTGTCACAGCAACAGAGTAATAAACAGCAGTTCAAATTTAGGCGTGTTGGAATGGATTTCTCACTAATGTGCATTTTGATGCCACTTTGGCACGCGCTGTTGTCCGGAGTGGTTTCGTTCTGAAGTAGCCTGTTTCTGCTCAGCTCTAAAATACATACTGCTAGCAGCTGTGGCTATTATACTTAGCACAGACCAAGGCACCATGTCATTGTCCATCAGTTATTTGATTCCATAGTTAAACCTTCACTCCCCAAAATGAGGGGCTGTCAGTCATGTGGGAGGATTGTCACCACTGTGGCAGAGCCTTATGCTGTTGTAATGTCTCCTCTTTAAAAGGACGCAGGCACAACTGGCAGCTTTGCAGCTGTAGAGCAACAAAACCACAGCGGTAACCAAATGTGTGTCGGTAAGCAATTCACAAGAACCATTTGAACAGAAACAGTGACAATTTTCCTGGGTCCAGTACCACAGAGCTCTGTTTAACTCACACTTTTAACCGAAAAATCACAGCTCAGTCTCAAGTGTTCGTAAAATGCAACCTCAAGCGCTTGGTGCTTAGCAAACTCTTCATCATTGTTGAAGAGGGATTCCCAGCTTAAGACTAATTTTTTCATGTTATTTGTCAAGTCATGCAGTATCCTGCAACAAAGCATTTTTCTCCAGATCGATTTGACCAAATTTTTTGTTGATTCTGTTTGTCAGCGCTCTCTTTCTGCAATTACCAGCATGTACTATGCGAATATATTATACAACCATTGGAGCAGTCCTCACTAATAATCTCTCTAGTGATCTATTGGTGAATAAATAAATGAATACATGCAACAAAGCATGCAATACTGGTTTCGATGCAATACTGCAATTTTTCCACTTCAAAATGGCACTCGAACAGCTGATAAAGTCATATATTAATGGGATGATACACGAGTTTAGGGAATAATAAATAACAAGCCAAACGTGTAAATGTGGAAATAAATACATGTACCTAAATGTGTTAGGGTTAGAGTTAAGGTTAGGGTTTTAAACACACATGTAATGTACAACCTTCCAGTAAGTGTAGCCCGGTCAGTGTAACAAAATTGTTTAAAGGCTGTTTTTTTACCTTTTAACCAAAGGAGGAAGTCAGAAAAAGGTACCTAGACAGGCAGCTAACATCACCTTTTAGCTTATTGTCTTTCTCCAGTGAGACATTTCTGTTATTGCATAATTTCATCTCTTCCTTCACTGGAAAGCCATTTTTCCTTTCCTGAATGCACCACCCTAGAGAACACTGCAGCACCGCCGTAGGAGGCAAATAAACATTTTTACGACAGTGGTAACGATAGCTAAAATTTTCATTTTGGCTGGAGTGTTGCTTCAGGATCTAAATTAGAAATGCCACATTCATACCAACAAAAAATATCCTCAACCTAAGAATTATCTTCCCACATCCTCATTAAATTTGGAACCGTGGAAGTTGAAGATAGCCCAGTTTATTACAAAAATAACATGGATTTACCAAAATCTTAATGTACTTATTATTCTACTTATTGTTTTACTTGTTAGATTTATCAGAATGGTATGACGTTACAGAAGTGACCTCATCATTTACCATAATCAATAATGTACCATTATTTAAAATACTATTATAAAATGCAGAAAATACTGTGTGCTACTATTGTGACCAGTGATCAGAGATGATTTGTTCAAAATCCTAATGCTACTATGCTCTCAATAAATACTGTTAATCAATACCTGTCACAGAGAAGCACACAGGCCTTTGTGGAGATTTGCTTTATGCAATGATAAACTGCCTTTTTTCTGACACACAGGGAAGATACTACAGACTAAGAAACTGCAAACACACTCAACAACACAACACCAAAACTTGCGTGTGGTAAAGCACAAGACCAGCGAATCAAATACTCTACTGAACTCCCAGTCAACTGAAACAATACAAGTAATGTATCACTGCTTGTGGCATACTTAGCAGCACACTGACAGCTGGTACATGGACAAACTCTAGTTTGCCCTTTGAACAACGCGTAGGGCCTTATGCTGTGAACTTGGAACATACTATCATGGTCTGGCTCTCTGGCTCCAGTCTATGCATTTCAGTTTATTTGTGTTGAGCAGTCAGGATTAAACCACTGGCTAAGGGAAATCAGATTTTGCTAAAAAATTGCAACAAAAACTCCATTTCCCACAATTACTCCTTATCAAATGCAGCCAAAATATTCTCTTTGGCTGGGCCCTGTATAATCACAAGTTCAAAAAGCACACTTGTTATGGGTGAGGCGGGTGGAAACCCGCTGCCAAATATATCAGCGCTTTATTTCATCCATAAAGAAGAGCAACATCTTCAATAAATGTCTGCCAAAGCACATAACAGAACGGCATAACCTCCTTCAACTCGAAGACTAAAATAACGATGGGGCGGCCTTTCTTTTACGCGTCACCTGGAAATGTCTCAGTTGTTTTCAGTACAGTTTAGAGGATGTAGGCTGAATATTTCATCTCTGATAAGAGATCAACCCATTACTCACTGAAAAATCTGATAGGACTGAGCACTGAAGAGCAGCACTGGTGGTCTCCACACAGTAGTCAAAAGTTGTACTGTTTTCACTTTAATAAAAATCTGCTTTGTGATGGTTTATAAACTCTCCTGAGCCTCTCTATACACCCATTGCAGGTTTACTGTTTCATCACACAACTGCGCTCTACATCACTATTGTAAAATGAACAGTACTGTGCAAAAGACTTAAGTCTCTGTGCAAACTGTTTAAAGCCAGCAGTAAAGGGCATTCTGCCAGAAAACACACTGGCTAACATCAGAACAAATGCAACAAGATCACAATTTGTTTTGCTTGTAAAGTGTACTTTCGTGAGCTGGTTAAAAGAGCACAGATTCAGTTCTAGAGGCCTCCAGCCTTTGCATGGATCTGTGAAACTCCTGATGTGATTTAATGAAATATCAACGGAGCCCAACCAGGTATTTGAAATTCTGGGTAATATGAGGAGAGCTTCCATAAGGAACACAGATACATACATAAAATCACTATTTATTGTATATTAATATTATTTGTATTATAATATTAGCTTTTAGAAAGATATACTGCTCAGCTAAACAGGTTTTTAATGTAATTTTCTCTGTTTTTTTAGACTTTTGCACAGTACTGTGTGTGTATGTATGCGTGTGTTTGTTAACTACCATTCCAGGCTGGACAGCTCCTTAAGTGCAGGGTGTTGCCATCACTTTTTACACAACACTGTAATACACACCATCTGATTATTTTTATTTGAAAATAGCCTGGGAATTTTGTTTTTTTGGACCAAATATAAGCATAAAACAAGGATATCCTTTCTGAATTGTAATTGTTGTAGTTATTCCTATCTTTTTTCACTCCTACTGGGTAGCCATGCTGGTCAGGTGTGGGTCAGCAGTTGGCGTGCAGTGGTGTTGTGAGTTCAGGCTGCGCTCTCTCTGAACCTGCTCCAGCAGTGCTATGCTGACTGCAGGGGAGCAAAACAGGAACAGATGCAGCAGAGCGCTTCCCACTGCAACAATAATGGCCTTGCAAAGCTTCTCCCTCTTCTCCTTTTCGTAGAAATACTCCACATGCAAAGAAGTCAGTGGCCGCTTTAAAGCAGTACAGCCCCAAATCTCGCCTCTGACCATCAACATTCCAGTCCCTTGCCTCTCTCCCACGGGCACAATCAGGTAAAACTGTATTCTCTTCCTGTTCTGTGCAGACCATCCTTGTAGAACGCCAGATCACCTTCTTACCACGGACAGACATTTTGTAAATTTGAAAGTACATGCAGGTGCATGACTCAAACGTAAACTAACTTTTGAAGTATTTATACATACACAAAGTAAGGCTGGGCAATTTGGCCTAACTCGATTACGATTCTTTTAACTCGATTACGATTCTTTTAACTCGATTACGATTAATGAATGAATTTTTTTTTTGCCCTCATAGTTCACTGACAAGTTGCTCAGTTGTCTCAGTGTTTCAGCTCTCCATGCTCGACATGTCGGCGGCATAACGTAACATAACGGAGCGTGGTCACGTGACTCCACACGCGGTAGTGTTTTTAAAGGGAAAGTAATTGAAATAATCGACCTGGAAAAATGTGATCGATTATAGGATCTGAATGTCGATTTCAATTACTTTTCGATTAATTGCCCAGTTCAATTATACAGTGAACAGTCTCTAATTTATGAGGGAGTTTCGTTTTTATGGAGAGAGACAGAAAAGTAAAAACATGCTACATGTTCACTGAGTAAAATAAATAGTTGATATCCAAGCAAAACATGACGTAGTACTGAGTGGAGAAACCTTGGAAAGCGCAGCAGTAAGACGTTTCTCGTAGTCGGTCACCAGGGGCTTCATGTATAACGCAGTGCGTAAAATTCACACTAAAACATGCGACAAAACTAGACATGTGCGGACGCCACAAAAAGTCCAGATGCACAAAACTGTGCTTAAGCAAAGTGCAACACACTTTCTCTTTATAAAGTCCAGTCAACGGGAAACTGTACACACATGGCCCACCCCACAGTCACGCCTAACTCCTCCCACAATTATACATATTTGAATATGAAAATCAATTTAAACACCCGATTTGTTCAGGGGTTGGTTTAAATGTCCAGGGCATGCGGAAAAATATCTTCTTTCTTTCTGAAGTTGAGGCATGAAAACAATACGTTTGGTGGAATAAGTTCTGGCATCAACAGCAAAAGAAAAATGTTGGAGCGGCACAGTGTGGAGGAGGGACTTACAAATATAAATACTGTGTGCGCAGGTGAGAATGTGCATAGCGGTACGCCGAGTTTAGTGTTAATACATCTCGACGTGATCGTGGAGACGGGCTTACGCAGCATTTGTGTGTGTACGCATCGTTTATACATGAGGCCCCAGGTTTGCACATATCTCAGGAGGGATTCTGGTCCACTCCTCTGTACAGAAACTCTAAATCCTTTAGGCTTTTAGCTGCTGCTTGGCACCTCGAAGCTTCGGCTTCTTCCACAGATTTTCTATAGGACTGAGGTCTGGAGACCAGCTAGGCCACTCCAGGACCTTCATGTGCTTTGCAGTATGATTTTGGCCATTGTCTGACTGAGGGAAGGAGGTTCTCCAGGATTTTACGGTACACGGCTCCATCGATTGGCCCCTCAATGCGGTGAAGTCATCCTGCACCCTTAGAATAAAAACATCCCCAAACATAATGTTTCCACCTCCATGCTGGACTGTGGGGATGGTGTTCTTCGGGTCATACTCAGCATCTCTCTTCCTCCTCACACGGTGGGTCGATGACAAAGAGCTCGATTTTGGTCTCATCTGACCGCAGCACTTTCTCCCATTGTGGGTACTGCAAGATTTCAGTCCATTATGATGAAGTGAGTTACCGATGGTGTTCTACTGTGGTCCCAACTGATCATTAACAAACTCCTCCTGTAGTTCTGGGCTGATCCCTCGCCTTTCTCATGATTGCCCTCACCCAGTGAGGCAAGACACTGCATGGAGCTCCAGACTGAGGGCAGCTGATGGACATTTTATGTTTCTACCATTCCCGAATAATCGCACCAACAGTCAGAGCTTCTTACTGATGGTCCTGTAACCCATTCCAGCCTGGTGCAGGTCTACAGTCTGGTCCCTGACGTCCTTCAGCAGCTCTGTGGTCTTGAACATGGTGCTGGAGAGGCTGGAATGGGAGAAACTGTTTCTGTGGTCCGGTGCTTTATACACATAACGCGTTCAGATCAGGAGTTTCTGTAACAGACTGATAGTATTCTGTGTAACACGGAGACACAGCCAGTCTGTGGGAGCCAGAAGTCTGGTTGGGTTGAGGCGGATCAAATACTTATTTCTCTCAATGACATCCAAATCAGTTTATGACTTTTATGTAATTTCATGTTTTTTCTTGATCTTTGGTTGATATTCTGTCTCTCTCCATGTCTTTCTCCAAATGAAACTACCTCATCAATTAGAGACTGTTCAATCCAGCAGGGATCAAATAATTACACGACACCCCCCCATGTATGTCTATCATTCTATCATTCTATATACATATACAGTCTTATGCAAAAGTTTGGCCACCCCTTGATAAATATATATTTTTGTCATTTTTTAATTAAAACACAATCTCTCTAGGAAATGGAAAAAGTGCACAATATTTTCAGCAAACATTGATGCATAGTTACTTTTTTATTTAATAAATTCAACAAAGATTAAAAAAATAAAAGCATTATTGTGGCACTCTGCAAAAGTTTGCGCACCCTACCAGTACTGAGTAACGCCTCCTCTGGAAGATTCACAGCCTGCAAACGCTTTTACAGCTAAACGTCTTTCAGTTCTTGAATTTGGAATAATCTCCCATTCTTCTTGCCAATTGTTTCTAGTTCTATAATATTCTTTGTCGTCTTTTAAGATCTACCCACCAATGTTTAAATCAGGGGCTGTTCTAAAACCTTCATAGTTGGAAATGTGCTCTTTTCATGAAATGCTGCTCATTTTTCTAGCATTTACTCTAAATTACTCTAGCATTACACAAAAACTGCTCTAGCACTAAACAAAAATTACTCCAGCATTACACAAAAACAATAATTAAACATTATAAACATTATAATGTAACTTAATTTTGTCATTACTATTGTTTATAATAATGACCCTTTCAATCTGTCACTAAAATATGAAGGATGATTTGAATGTCATAAATTTTTACGTCGTTTTATTTTGTGCTTTAGTGACTGTCGTTGAGACGAATTGCAGAAAGTCAAAACTGCACACAACCTTTGATGCTTCTTTTAGCTGATGGCAGTTTTCCATAAAGTGAAGATGAAGGAAAAGCAATCTTACCTTGATATGGGTGTCCTGCAGTGACACACCCCAGAGTCACCTCTGAGCCTTCAGTCACTACAGCGTCCCTAAGAGGAAGCACAGACCCAGGAACAGCCGCTGGGTCTTCTTCTACAGACATGCGGGACCCATCAGAGGAATCCTCTGGGGATGAACAACACAGACGTGAACCATTAACCACTGAATCATTAACAGCCTGATTTCGCTGAGTCAGCTTCTGTGTTTAGTTTGTTACCTATTGACTGTGAACAAGAAAATGACATTGTATCTTCTTTACTCTGTGAAGGTTACTGTTATCATGTGGGACCTATAAACCTACAGCGAAGGAGATCATTATTCAATCTCCTGCTGAATTTGTTATTCTTGGCCCACATTACAGGATTTTACAATCATAAACTATTTTTAAAGTGTGAATGGCCCACACCTACTTATTTCAGCGATTTCTCATTGTTAGTCATCAGAGTCCTACAGTATCATGACTTCAGACCTAAGCAGGCATTTTCTAGCGAGGCCATGTTGGAAAAATGTAGTTTTTTTTCTGAAACCTGTCTGTGTTTTCCTGTCTCTACATGTTCAGGGCAGGAGAGCAGTTTACTTCTCAGCGTAATTTCCACTGCAAATCATTTTGCCTAAAATCAAAATCTCGATTAATTGAACATTTTAACTCGATTACGATTAATATTTTTTTTGCCCTCATAGTTCACTGACAAGCTGCTCAGTTGTCTCAGTGTTTAAGCTCTCCGTGCTCGACATGTCGGCGGAATAACGTAACATAACGGATTTTTTTAAAAAGGGAAAGTAATCGAAATAATCGACCTGGAAAAATTCGACCGATTATAGGTTCTGAATGTCAATTTCGGTTAATTTTCGATTAATCGCCCAGCCCTACCTTATCCTTCTAGGGGTTGGTCTCTCTGAGTGATATAAAGGTAAAATAATAACTCTAAATGTAAAACAAAGATAAAAAAAAAAGACTTTCTATTGAAGCCTGAAGCCTTGGAATAAATACAGTCATAGTAATAAAGCAGTGAGTGCAATACTGTGTGTGTGTGTGTGTGTGTGTGTGTGTGTGTGTGTGTGTGTGTGTGTGTGTGTGTCCAACTCAACCCTTCCAAATGTTTCTTCTCTTGCTCCACAAACCCCAGCGTGTGTGTGTGTGTGTGTGTGTGTGTGAGTGTGTGTCCCTTCAGTGTGTTGGTGGGAGCAATCTGGACATTCACTAATTACTGTTCATTCAACAAGAGCACTGAGGGTGAGCGAGAGCAGATAGAGGGAGCGAGAGTCAGAGCGCGTGCATGTGTGTGTGTGTGTGTGTGTGTGTGTGTGCCAGCTGCACTGCCGCCAGACAAAGCTCATTTTGACTGAGCAAACCTGCACTGTAACGTGGAGAAGCAGATCCAATCAGACGTGACGTGAACGGATGGAGAAGGTTTCAGCACCGGCGCTGTCCGCTTAACACAGCGCTGTCTCCATGTCTCTCCATGTCCACAGTGTGGACCAAGTATTTATTTCCTCAGCACTGCAACTATGCGACTTTGGTAATTAACAAACAATGAAAACCTCCAACCTATCTAACAGCATCGTGTCTAAATCATCACACTTTCACTTTCTTCTCTAATCGCAATCTCTAACACAGCCTGTGTCCAAGACAAGCCAGGCCCCGCAACCCCAACTCCTACCCACACACACACGCAGAGTAACGGGATTCATTACAAACTTTCACTTGCAAAAATAAGCAGCGGTTTATCGATTTTTGTTCTAATACTCTTATTCACACACACACACACACACACACACACACACACACATACACACACACACACACACACACACACTTTTACGTTTCTCAGATTTTATGAATTTAATGTGTACAAATATAATTTCGGTAACCTCAGTGCAGACACAATTCTGTGTACCCCCTGAGATCGCTAGCGCCCCCTAGGGGGGACCCGGACCCCAGTTTGGGAACCACTGCTCTAACAGACATGCCACGGTTTTAATCGGTGTTTCACACACTATTATCTATACGGTGAACTAAAGAACACATAAATCTTTCTCTCTCTCTCTCTCTCTCTTTCTCTCTCTCTCTCTGTCTCTCTCTCTCTCTCTCTCTCTCTCTGTCTGTCTGTCTCTCTCTGTCTCACTCTCTGTCTCTCTCTCTCTCTCTCTTTCTGTCTCTCTGGCCTAATTAAATCCAGTCCCTGTACAGCCACAGCCTGCCAAACTATATGCAGTCAGTATTGCCAAGTCCTGCTGCATAGCGCGCACACACACACACACACACACACACACACACACACTGACAAGATGTATGTATTATATCTGACAATAATTTGTCCCATATGTTTCCCATAAATGTGTCCCAT